>CM074783.1:1825784-2113027 GCA_037355745.1 Pseudo-nitzschia multiseries
AATAACAATTTCATGTCATAACCATTTCAAGTTAAACTGCGCCTACACAAATACGGGACAGTTTCTCCTCATCTTTCAGAGCCCTCCAAACATTCTGCCTCCGGGGGACCATACGACGACGCACAGTCCAAGATGCTCACTCCCCAAATACCCTGAAGATATCAAGCAAAACAAATTGATGTGTTTTGTTGATGCAGCATATGGGAATGATCCAAAACATTGCAGGTCCACCACAGGGTATGTCTTCACTTTATGCTGGTGGAGCATTTGGCTTACAGATCCAAAGCACAGTCACTCACTGCGCAGAGTTCCACACAAGCTGAGTTCATTGCTGCAGTTACGGCGCCAAAACAGCCAGATATCTCAGGTCTATACTAAAGGAATTAGGGATTCGTCCCCAAGCTGGTCCTACTCCAATCTATGAAGACAATGCAATCAGCGATGAAATCATCAATGCCCAAAAGCCAAACTGCAAAGAACCCGGCATATTGAAATCAGATTCTTTGCAATTCAAGCATGGAAAGAAAATGGTGAAATCAAGACATGATTCATATCCCTGGGAGTCCATCAACCTGCTGATGATCTACCAACCATTGGGATGGATCTTGCACGCCCTACATGCAAGATACATAATGGGACATTACGCAGGTTAAATCATCGATTACCCATGATACGTTGATTTCCTGCGCTTTCGATTCGATTCCGATCCGAACGTTCGATTTTATCACTTTACAATCGCCGTCTGAATTTGTAGGGACGATTTCATATTACTATTGAAATCGACTCAGACGAAGATATACACCGACAGTAATTCCAACATATCAAAATTTTTCATCTTTTTTTACAAAAAAAACAAAAAAAAAAACATGTTGGATCAAGGGGTGTGTTGTCGGCAAAAATACGGAGTTTGTCGGGCAGCACATCAAATTTGATCAGAAAAGACGACAGAACGAATCGACGACGAGGTGCGGACACAGGAGCACAAACAGAGATCTCAACTGATCACCCGTCGAGTCCTAGAATCAACCGCACCCCCGGGACTACGGGTTGGGTTGGAAATCCTTAAGTGGTAGAAACAATATCACCGTAAAAAATAAAAAAAGGCTACAAAACAAAAAGAGGAGAATCGGTTAGGAAACAAGACATCTCCAAAGACCTGACCAATAAGTGAACACTTGGAACGCTTAAGTCTACTACACTCGTAAGAATGTACTTGATATCCCGTGAGGAAATTACTTATTGCAATCAAGAAAATCAATACCGATACCAGATGGGCCCTCATATCTAGCATGCATACCACGAACAAGCATACGGTCCCTCTCCGAGCCCCATCGAGTAAAATCACTTAACCTCGTAAATGACCAATGCTATCAAATGACCGATACAGTACACGACTGACACACGACACTACACAGAAACAGCAGTGACAGTATCGGTGGCAACGGTTTTTTTTTCTTTAAGAAGATAGTAACAAATAACCGGGAAGATCTCTACCATGTAAAATACAGAGAGCCCTGATTTACAGTGTTAAATACACAGTAAAAATAAGAGCGTCTCTCTGAGCTCACATCTCTTTAAATTTCAATAATCCTATAACCTTCGGTCGATTTTTAGAGTTAAAAAGACGAACAATACAGCCTGACTCCCAAGGGTATAAGAAGGAAGGTGTGTATGTAATATGAAAGTCAGAAAGTGGAAAAAGGGGGGGGATTGGAAAGTAGTAGCTGTTTGTTGGCATAGGTGTTTCACAGTCACTTTTTTTAGTACTAGTAACATTTCTAGTAAATGCAGTAAAAAATGGGTGAGAAAACAATTTGGTGGGGAAGTTTTTTTCCAAAAATTCTCCTAACCGTACGGTACCGTATCATGGTTTTCAGCTGCTGGACACTATCACTCACTATGTTTGTGATAGCCTCAGTAGCCTACCTACTTGTAGTACTGGATGTGAAGTGTTTATAGTTCATAGGTGTGTTGGTGGGTTAAGCAATGCTAGAGGGGGATCCGGGAAGTGCCAGCCTGTTGCTAGTTTTTGCAGGCTGGTTCGGTCCCTTGCTTTTGCCCACACACCGGCGCACAGCTTTGGCTGTTAAGCCTTTTTCCTGCGGGCTGGCCGTGGTGAGCCTTTTACTTATTCTACTACTAATCGTTTTGTTTAGGAGCAAAAAGAGTGAGCTGTAGGCTTGGTTCTTGCTGGAGGAATCCTTTGCAGGGCTTGTTAGTGCTTTGCCTGTGATTTCGCTGCTTACAGTTCGATTGCTGCATGCAGTGAGTGATCGTAGAGTTCGTACCTACATTGGGTGACTACAGTGAGATCTTGCATACTCAAGGTGTTCTTTGGTTTGTACGTGAGTTGTACGTTCCACGTGGCACTACCATTCCTTACATTTGGTTTCGCTACATCAATTATCACTCACTATGTTTGTGATAGCCTCAGTAGCCTACCTACTTGTAGTAACTGGATGTGTCAGTGTTTATAGTTCATAGGTGTGTTGGTGGGTTAAGCAATGCTAGAGGGGGAGCCGGGAAAAGTGCCAAGCCTGTTGCTAGTTTTTGCATGCTGGTTTGGTCCCTTGCTTTGCCCACACACCGGCTGCACAGCTTTGCTGTTTAAAAAAAAAAGCGCCGAGGGTTGTTCTAGGCGAATGGGGCCCATAAGGCCCCACAGGGTGGGAGGTGGCTGGACTGGAGATGACCTGGAGGGGGCACGGAGGACAGCGGGGTGTGATGAGGGTGGGAGGAGGGAAGGGGGCGGGGTGAATCATCATGGAGGAATCAGAGAGGAAGAGTCCCAGAGGGGGATCAGAGAGAGCTGCCAGGGGAGTGGGGGCCGCGGCCGGCACCCATTCCTCAGGCAGGAAGGAGTATGTTCCATTGTTGAACATTACAGAGGCAAGGTTCTTGCAAATGGGGAGGGACTGTTGATGGAGGTACCTCATCATGCAATCACTGTGCCATCTCGCGAGGAGCTTGATGACATTAGAATCACATTTGCCCTGGAGCAGGGCCATAGCCCCTCCTGCTCGAAGGGAGCGGGCAGAGATTGCTGCAGGGGAGATTCCAGTTGTGTGGTAGAGAGTCTGGGCATAGACTCTCATGGAAGAAGTGACCGTTGCTGCTCGAACAAGGGTGAGAAACCCATTGTCAAAGTAACTGTTGTCGGCGAAAAAATACGGACTTTGTCGGCATCAAATCCGATCAAAAAAGACGACGACCGAGGTGCGGAATGCGAGACACAAATATTCCGCTGATAAAGCGTTAGAACCAAACGCACCTCCACTACGTGAAATCCTTAAGTGGTAAAAACGATATCACCTAAGGCTACAAACAAAAGAGGATAATTCGGTTAGAAACAAGAAATATCCAAAGACCTGAACAGTAAGTAAACACTTGGAATCCTTAAGTACATTCAACGAATACACTTAATATCCCGTGAGGAAATTACTTATTGGAATCAAGAAAATCAGTACTGATTCCGAATGGGCCTCCTCATCTACCTTAAATACAACGAACAAGCATACGCCCCATCGGATAAAACACTTAACCTCACAAATGACCAATACCAACAGAATGACCGATACAGCAAGACCGACACGACGCTAATACAGCAACAGCAACAGAAGTATCGGTACAAAGAAACCCCTACTAGTGAAAATACCGGGGAAGATCTCTACCATGTAAAATACAGCAGAGAGCCCCAATACAGTAAAAATAAGAGCGTCTCTCCGAGCTCACATCTCTTTAAATTTCAATTATCCTATACCTTTCGGTCGATTTTTAGAGTAACAACAGGTTATAGAGCCCTTATAACTCGCGCTATTGAGCGTATACCTTAAGAGCCTATCTCCGCCCGATCAGCACCTCCACTGACCGGTCACAGCCAGAGGACATTGCTGTTGAGCGATAGGCCTTCCCCCCAGCGCAGAGATTGTTACGCGAGCCTGCTGTTGAGCAACTCCCTTCCAATCTCCCTCTTACTACGTATTATTTCTCCGACGAACGTTCCTTTGGTCCTTTCTTCGGTTAATTCTCCGGTCATCGACGCTCCTACCGCCGACACCGGTTATTTCCTTCCGTTTTTTCCGGTCATCGATCCCTTGATCGTTGGTCTTCTTCCGATCCTCGGTTCTTTCTTTCTTCGGATAATTCTCCAATCTTCGGTTCGTTCTCCGGTCATCGCCGCTTCTCCCACCGGTTATTTCTTTTCTTCCAATCGTCGGTTCTTTCTTCGACCCCTCGTCGGTTCTTTCCTCGCCCGTTCGATCGGTCCTACGCCGACGACGCCGTCTTTCCTTTCTTCGCCCGTTCTTTGGCTCCTCCCACAAACGTTCTCGTGTCGCCGACACCGTTTTCTTCGTTTTTTCTCTTCTTCCCCTCCTGCTTGTGAATCAGGGGGTGTCTCCACTGTTTCTACACACAGTTCTTTGTTAATCCACAAGCAAGCATGGTTGACCCCTTTGATTGGAATGCCATGGAAGGCATCCAATTCCGTTTCAAGGGCAATAGCCCCTATGACGAGAAATTGAATGCTGTCTACTCCCAGATCATGGACGACACCGACATGGAAGATTTATTTGTGGAGAGCGCAGACGCAAAGGTGCTAGCCCCCTCCATGATGTCCAACCTCCGGGGCAGTGTTGTCAACGCAATCACCTCCTATCTACCCAGCTCCACAGAGCTCGAGAAAGGACACATCACCCAACTCCTCTCAGGATGCACCATATCCTATGTGAATCACGTCGGTGCTGAAAAGAAAGTTCGCAGACCTGTCGACTTGGAAAAGGCTGCAAAGGAAGCACTCACACACCACACAGACAATTCCACCAAACCATTCATCATCATTGAACTACTCATCACCGAATGGCAATTCAAACCCACCTGGCGACCCCAACGTTTTGACAAGATCTATGAAGGTGCCACACAGGCCGACTCAGATGATGAAAATGCCGCAGCTCCAAACCCAGCGCCCACCGCAACGGGCACCGACATGCAAGAATTGACCACCCTACTCCAACAATTGGTCGACAACAGCAACACCAACAACAACAACAACGCTGGTGCCAACAATCAAACGACACTTGACCTTCCATGGAATCCAGCCACCTTACCACCACCAGTGAAGGATCGGTACTACAGACGTGAAGAATTTCTCACCAAAGATGATATGAAAGACTTTCCAATCACCTACACGGACTCATCAGGAAATGAAACAATTGTCAGACAAAACTACTACCTACATAACCTAGGAAGTGGCAGAAACGACCAGCGCCTGATCACTAGAAGTGGTGACTGCTTTGATCTAACCAGAGCCTCTGACAAGTCCAAGGAAGCAGCTAGAGACAAACTATTTCTCTCGGGATTTCCACAACTAAAGGACGACACACACCCTCAGGTCAGAAAGTGGTACAGAGAGATTACGGCACATGCACAGCAGCATCATATTTACATCCACCCTTACTATCTCTACAGACGCGAAGCTGACCATCTTAGAGGATTTACCATTGGTGATGAACTACCACACGACCTACCTGCAAGATACGAATTGGCTATTCACGAATGGGGTAATCTCATCTACACTGCACTCAGAACCGATAAGATCATCCCTGACTCATGCGTTAGAATGAAGTCCACAATTCAAAGCTTTGAAGGAGGACAAGGTTACGAAGCTCTGTACACCGTAATTGCTCAGACACATCCCAACTCAAAGAGAGAATCCAATGCAGCCAGAATGGTCAGGAACCCTCCCAACCAAGATGCAAATGAATCCCTTGAAGAAGAATACTTCAGATACAAGGACTACTTGCGACTTAGAGTTTTCCTCCAAAACCAACCTAGCACATTGAGTTCAACAGAAGAAGTCAGTAATTTGATTGCAGGGACCACTCTCAGTCACGAACTATTTGAGAAAACTGAAGATGAACGCGACTCAGATGTTCAATTCAAACGGGACAAGTACAAAGCAGGTAGGCTTCTCCAAACCCTACAAACATATGAGCAAGAGATCCAGGCTGAACAAAAGTACAAGAGGAACACCTCCAAACCGGTCCAGTCCAAGCAATTGCCCGTCTCAGGCACTAGACCAGGTCACCGGCGCAATGACAGGTTTCCAAAGCGCGCTGGCAACAGTACTGTTAGAACACCTTCTACTTTGACCTCTCACTCAATCAGTCTGGTTGAATCACTTGGCTACCCAGGAGATGGATGAAGAATCTGACGATCCCTTCCTCCACCAAGCATATTGCAATGCTATCACGGCATTCGATAAACAACCTAGTCTGTTTGACACATCCAGAAAATGCATTGTTTGCCACATGTCCGGTCATAATTTTGATAACTGTCCTGCATTGCAGGATGTTGAGTCTCTGAAGAAACATAGAATTGCTGCGGCTGTTTTTCTGAACAAATCCAATAAACAGACCCAACAACTCTTAGATTCCACCCAACAAATCTCTCAGATCAACATTGGCGATGAAGATCACGATGAGGTTTCACCTGATGCTGCAGTAGAAGAACAAAATTTTTGCAATGGCCAAGAATAGAAAGTCTTTCTTGGAGCCATACTATGACATCACCTCAAGATGATCCTCAAGGATTTGACAACGTCACAGCACCCCAAGTGAACAGCTTATGCCCCTCCTTGGACTCCAGCAGTGTCAGCTCCAACGAATCAGTCAAAATTGGTGCCGCCAACCTCCTTCCCAAGGACAGCCTCCAGTCATCAATCCCAATTGATGTCTACTGTGATATGGAACCACTTGGGGCTATGACCCCTACATTGGAATCACACCTGAAAACCAATGAGGATCCGAATTTTGATAGGGACAACCCTACACCAGTTGATACATACAATGTGCAATCCCTAGTCCCACGAGACCCCATTGCAGCTACGGCCTACCTCCAACATGGTGTCAGGGCTCAGATTGACACCGGTGCAAAAGTTTCATGCACAAATCTCAAACACATCCTGCACGGTTACAAACCTTACACCAGGATGAGAAAATGTCCGGTCAGGCTTACAGCAGCAATAGGAGGAAAAGCAGCTACCTGCATCCCAGAAGGCTCGGGATATTTGCACATCCCAGCACCCAACCACTTAGGGTATCTCAAAATCTTCTTCTACTATTCTCCCTCCCTGTCAACAACATTACTGAGTGAGAACGATCTCTGTGGAGTGACATCTCGCATGCGACGTCAGTTCAGTGGGCAGTCAATCCATAAATCATTCATAGTCGACTATGACTCATCTGCTCCACAAAACGGCAACCTCACAATTATCTGTCATCACAAGCAGAACACTGCCAGCAGCATTGTCCTCCATGGAAGCATCATTGATGGTCAATGCTATACACACCCAGTACTGATCCCAGACGTTGATATTGCATCTCCATATGCTAATTGTGCAACATCGTCAGCCTATGCTTTGGCAACTGACATGCAGTTCAAGGAAGCTTGTGAACTGGCCTCCAAAGAAGCCATTAGCAACTACAGGTATGATATATACACGAATCTTGTCACACTGCAAAAATGCACAGAAGCAGCTCAAGCTCTGTCTGACACTAGTGACGTGCCAAGGTTTGATGCTAAACTGTTCTTCACCACGATTGTGGACAAAAATATCCCCATCCACGCCATCAAAACCAAGACATCCAAACTTCTGTGGCACCAAAGATTAGGACACCCATGCGATGATTTTCTGTATCAAGCTCATCAGCACATTCTTGGAGTACCAAAGTTCAAGCGCCAAACCAGTATTCTTGATCAATGCCCAACTTGCATACAATGTAAGCAAACTAAAACACCTGCTGGCTCACATTCCACAAGAAAGGCTACACAACCGTTTCAAGGATTATCAGTGGACTTTGCATTCTCTGGCGCCAGATCCTCCAACAGCAAACGCAAGCGCGCTTATGAAGGCATTCATGGAGAAACAGCTTGGATTCTAATCACAGACCACTATACTGGTATGAAATATGGTGATACAAGAATCTCTAAAGCAGCACCACTTCATTGGTTGGAACATTTCTTCTCCCAGCACAACCCAACTTGTGCAAACAAGTATGTTTCCGTAGATCAAGGTGGAGAACTCTATCACAACCCTGACATCCAAAACCTCTTCTCTGCATTCAGATACTCCATTTTTCCCACTGGCGCCGACGCATCTCACCAGAATGGTACAGTTGAACAAGCACATCGCACCCTGGCTAATTCCATGCGCACCATGCTCAGTGGTGCAAATCTGGCCATCAAGTTCTGGCCGTTTGCTTTCTATCACGCCCTACGGTTGTCCAATGCATTTCCTGAAGGCAATCAACAACACTCACCCTTAGAATTGGCAACAGGGCGCAAGGAAAACCTTGCTGACTTCCGCACTTTTGGGTCCAGAGTTTGGGTGCGACCTCCAGGCAAGCGATCAATCAAGCTCAAAACTAATGCTCGCAAAGGCATCTTCCTGGGTTTTGTCCCATATACTACCAGAAACATCCTTTGGTATGATACTGAGACACACCGCGTCAAGATAGCCACCCATGTCAGGTTTGATGAAGGAATGAATGATCTCCCACTTGCAGACCTCCCCACTAATGTCAAGCACCTGCTCCGGACTGATGACAACACTCCACTTCCTGTGGAACCCCGTGAGGTATCATCTAGTGAATTCCCATTCTCCATCTCCCCCTTTGCAGATCTCACACATCTCAGACTAACTGTCTCCCCCTCTTGTGCTGATCCAGCCTTTGGTCTTCGATATGCCAATGACTCACTGGTTGGCAGAGCTTACATCACCGATATCCTTCCAAACAGTCCTGCCTCCAAGCTTTTCTCCTCCCGTAAGAAGACTCTCTCAAAGCTCTGAGGCGCTTATATTGTATCTATCAATCACAATCGTGTGTTTACTGCTGCTGATGTTACCACAGCCTTACAGACCTCCCACGATCGAGGGGTGCGGGATTCTTCAATAGATACACCAATTACCTTTGCCCTTGAAGCAAAATTATCTATGAAGGAGGTCAGGAAACACTCCAATGAATATGGTTTATTTGCTCCCAATACCTCCTGGAAGGAATCCACTGATGAAGAAGATCCACCATTCTTGGACCGGATTTCATCAATCAAGGCTATCCAGCGCATTGGTACCAAATACAAGCAGCTGATACAATCAAGAATCAACCAGGTTGATAGCACTGAAACACTCCATGCCTCCATCCAAAAACACTTGGCCCCACTCGAAGATGGCATGGAGGTTGTCATTCCCACCATTGACATTGCATCGCTCAGAGCCATCACTAAGCTCCATTAACCAGGAAATCATGCATTACCGCTAGATGCAGATTCACTGCCAACTGAAGAAATTGAACTTTTAATCAAGGCCATCAATTCCAAGGCAACTACACCTGAAGAACAAGCACTAGGGCACTTTACTCGAAGGAATCTCAAGTCATTATCCACATGGTCTGAATGGGAAGCTGGTGAGCGAAAACAGCTTGATCAGTTTGAAGACTTGGAAATGTTTGGATCACCAATTCAATACCCTAAGGATCCAGAAGCTATTATTCTCAGACCCCATTGGCAATACAGTGTCAAAAGGAATGGTGTCAGAAGAGCCAGGCAATGTTGCAATGGAAGCAAGTATGCAGCGCCAACCCTGCATGCCATAGCAATGTCATACTCATCGTGTGTTGAACACCCCATCCAAAGATTGTTCTTTGCCATTGCAGCTAGCCTCAACCTCAAAATCTATGGAGGGATGCTGCTGACGCCTATGCGCATAGTCCAGGGCCCAATATTCCTACATACATGACTATTGATGATGCGTATGCAGAATGGTACAGACACAAGCATGGCAAAGACATAGACAGAAGATTGGTGCTCCCTGTCCTTCAAGCACTCCAAGGCCACCCAGAATCTGGGAGACTTTGGGAAACCCACATCAACAAAATCTTGAAAGGCCCTGATCTCAACTTCAAGACCACCACTCATGACAGAACAATCTACACAACAGTTTTGAAGGTGAAACAGTCTACATGCTGAGACAGGTTGACGATTTTGCACTGGCTTGCACATCAGAATCCATATCTGACAAGATCTATGATATAATTGGTGCAAAACTGAAGCTTCCTAGAGAAGATGCTGTCCCCTTCACAAAAATGGGATTGCTTGAAGACTTCAATGGAATTGATGTCAAACAGACCACTGACTACATTGAACTGTCCTGTGCAAATTACATTGACAGAATTATGACATCCCATGGTTGGGAAACTGATTCTAAGATGAAACCTCACTCCAAGCCTTCAGCACCATTATCAACGGAAGTACAGAGTCAACTTCAATCACACACGAATGGACCATTAGAAGGCACCAAGGAACATGCTGAATTGCAATCCACATCTGGCTTCTCCTACAGGACACTCTTAGGTGAAATGATGTTTGCATACGTGAGTTGCCGGCCAGACATTGGCTACGCAGTGACTCTGATGTCAAAGTACAGTTCCAATCCCACTGCCTTCCACTATTCAAGTCTGAAGAACATAGCCCGCTATCTCAGAACAACCAGATCTTGGGGTATTAGATTCTACAGACCAAATGCTGAGCCAACTTTGCCATTGGGAGAACCATACAACGATGTGGTCCAAGATACGTCACTCCCGAGATTCCCTGAAGATATCAAACAAGCCAAACTGATGTGTTTTGTTGATGCTGCATATGGCAATGATCCAAAACATCGTAGGTCCACCACAGGATATGTTTTCACTTACGCTGGTGGAGCCATTGTCTACCAATCTAAAGCCCAGTCACTTACTGCACAAAGCTCTACAGAAGCTGAGTTCATCGCTGCAGTAACAGCAGCCAAAACAGCCAGATATCTCAGATCTATACTCAAGGAATTAGGATTCGCCCAAGTTGGTCCAACTCCGATCTATGAAGACAATGCATCAGCAATTGAGATCATCAATGCCCAGAAGCCAACTGAAAGGACCAGACATATTGAAATCAGGTTCTTTGCCATTCAAGCATGGAAAGAAAATGGTGAAATCAAGATGATACATATCCCTGGAGTCATCAACCCTGCTGATGATCTAACCAAACCTTTGGGATGGATCTTGCACGCCCGACACGCAAGATACATCATGGGACACTACCCAGGTTAGATCGCCTGCTTGTTACGATTCGATCCGAACATTCAATCTATTAGTCGATAAAACAACGATACGATTCTGTTCAACGACACGATTCGATTCGATCCAAATGTTCGATCCATCAATCGATAAAACTCAGGATGATATACTCCGACAGTAATCCAATACCATGCAAGTAGAGTATTGGATCAAGGGGTGTGTTGTCGGCGAAAAAATACGGACTTTGTCGGCATCAAATCCGATCAAAAAAGACGACGACCGAGGTGCGGAATGCGAGACACAAATATTCCGCTGATAAAGCGTTAGAACCAAACGCACCTCCACTACGTGAAATCCTTAAGTGGTAAAAACGATATCACCTAAGGCTACAAACAAAAGAGGATAATCGGTTAGAAACAAGAAATATCCAAAGACCTGAACAGTAAGTAAACACTTGGAATCCTTAAGTACATTCAAACGAATACACTTAATATCCTGTGAGGAAATTACTTATTGGAATCAAGAAAATCAGTACTGATTCCGAATGGGCCTCCTCATCTACCTTAAATACAACGAACAAGCATACGCCCCATCGGATAAAACACTTAACCTCACAAATGACCAATACCAACAGAATGACCGATACAGCAAGACCGACACGACGCTAATACAGCAACAGCAACAGAAGTATCGGTACAAAGAAACCCCTACTAGTGAAAATACCGGGGAAGATCTCTACCATGTAAAATACAGCAGAGAGCCCCAATACAGTAAAAATAAGAGCGTCTCTCCGAGCTCACATCTCTTTAAATTTCAATTATCCTATACCTTTCGGTCGATTTTTAGAGTAACAACAGTAACTGGCAAGCTTGAGGGAGGGACCAAAGGGAGAGCTGGAAGAGCAGCAGCTTCGGAGATGAAGGACTTGACGCGCACAGGCTGCCACAGGGCAGCAGAGTGGGTCGCCACTTCTTGCGTGAGCTACTACTTCACCCTTGTCCCCATTCTTCTGTGTGGTGAAGGTGAGGGTAACAGAGGTGGCGGCAAGAAGCTCATGTGCCAGGCCATTATGGTGGACCATTTTGGAGCCCAGATAGAAGGAGACCTCCTTTAGGTGGAAGGCTTGATCATCCCTAGTAGTACCGGTGTACTCACCAGGTCTGAGGCAGAAGAAGAAGGCTATGCAGATTATGTTGGCAATAGCCTGCCTGGAAGGGGAAGGGTGGTCATGGTATGCAAATCAAAGCGCATGCATGACGAGGGTGATTGGGACTGGTTTGACCTGGCAAGGGCCTGGGTCAAGTTTGGCATAGGCCTTGAACTGGGCAGTTAGCCTGAGGTCAAGACTGCCGGTTGAGTTGGTTTGGGGGTCTTTGGCCCCCAAGCGGGCCAGCGTCTGGCCCACTGACCTGAGGGTGTTTGATACTGTGCAAGATCTGATGGGCTTGGGGCTACAGGAGAGTTGGCCATCATGGAGGCGCTGGGCAAAGACTTGGAGGATGGGGATTGGATCTGTAACCGAGGGGAGGGTTGGTTCAAAGCCTTGAGACAAACAGAATTGAACCCATTGATTCCAATGGGCATCCTTTCTGTGGGCATAGAGCTCAGTGACTGAAGCGTGCATGGTCTTCTGGATAGTGCCAAGGTGAGAGCAGAATGCATGGGAGGCCTCAGGGGACATAAGATCCAGGGCAAGTCCTGGGGGTAGGTGGTGTTGAAATTACGGAGCAGGGCAGTGTCAGATAGGGGAGATCGAGAGAGCAAATCAGCCAGGTGGTTCACAGGGCCAGGGATGTAATCCCTGAGGGGGACATATTGGTGGAGTCGCTGGTGCAGGGACTGAATGCGAAGGAGGTAAGCTGCAGGCCCTGTGGTAGTGGTGGCGCCTTTCCTTTGCCAGTAGACAGCCGCTGTGTTGTCGTAGCAGTTGTGGGTGGTGCGGAATTGGACGCAGGCAGCCTGGGCCAGGATGTCATTGTGGGCAATGGAACCCGCGAGCTTGAGGTCACTGTTGGTGATGGTGCCATTGGGGTTGTCGAAGGTGACTAGTTGGGAGGAGACCCACTTGGGGAAGGCATGTCGCCACATGATGGGTTGGATCTGGCCACCGGGGAGGGGCACAAAATGAATGCCCCCCATACCAGCCCCAGAGGCATCACAAGCGCCCATGGTGGCGGGGAAGGTGTCGGGCACTAGTTCGGCAAGGGAAGTAGGCCTGTTGGATAGATCATTGGCTAGCCATTGGAAGTCCTGGAGGAAGCTATGGACCCGCTTGGTGAGCCGGAGGCGCTGCCTGCCCGGTTCCTGGTGGCGGAAGGCTTCCTGGAGGATGGAGAAGAGGCCAATGGCGCCAGGGATGGCAAGGGCCATCAAGCGGAGTTCCCCCAGAATTTTGTGCCATTGTTGGATTGGGACCTGGCGCTGGGGGGGGGTGATGGAATGCAGGATCTCCTGTAGCCGGGCCACGCAATGGGGAGGGAGGCTGATGGTTTTGTTGATGGAATCAATGAGCCAGCCAAGGATAACTTTCTTGGTGGTCCACGTGGCATCCCCGTGGAGCATTTTCTTGAGGGAAGCCGGCTCCTGTCGGAAGGGGGTGTCAGTGGTATCCAGGGGCCTGAAGACTTTGTCCAGGGAGTGGAAGAGCACTCTCTTGATGGCCCGTCGGGTCCATTGGTTGCCTTGAGCAAGGCCACAGAAGTCATCCACATAGACATCCCAGTAGCGAACCAGCATCTTGCTGGGGGTGGTGCTTTGGGTGGCCGCCGGGGGGGATTCCGTGGTAGGAGCTGGGGGCGCGTCTGGTGTGGTTTCAGAGGAGATATCCAGTCGATGTGGCGTGCGTCTGGCCGCTGCCAACCCTGTGGAGAGAGTGGCATTGGCCAGGTCAGCAATGGTTTTGGTGAAGGCACAGAAATTAGGAGGACTGGACTTCCATCCCATAGGGTTGGTGAGAGGGAGGCCAATGAGGGGGGCCTCCCCTGGGCGAGAGGGGAACAGCACGCCGAGCTTTATGGTGTCCTCTGGTTTCAACTGGACCCGGTAGAACCCATCTGCGAGGTCAATCTTGGACATATACACTGGACCAAACCTGGTGTTTGCGCGGTGCAGCTTGGTGAGGAGTCGTGGAAGGGTGTGGCCAAATTGCATGGCTTCCGCTGGGGCTAGAGGGATGGTGTCTTGGTTGACCTCAGAGTAGGTGTAGTCAGAGATCATTCGTGGGCGTCGGCCCCGTTGCAGGACTAGCCCCAGTGGACTAAGCCGGAGGTGTGGGAGGTCTTGAATAAGGCTGGCTGGGAGGACAGTCCATTGCTGCTTGTCCATCATGTCGACATATTTGTCCCGGAGGAAGGCAATGCCCTGGTGGGAAGATTGGTGGGGCCCCCTGGAGAGGGCCTGGGCAATCCTGTCAGGGTTCCAAGGGGGGCCGGTCATGGAGGCCGGGGTGCCCTCTTGCCCAAAGTGGTGTAAGAGGTGCCTGGCTGGATGGGAGATAGTGCCCACATCTGGGTGGATGTCACCTTGTCCTCGGATGGTGCAGATGAAGTCTCCCCAGCTAGTGCTGTTGTTGTAGACATTGATAGCATGGGTGACGTGCACGTCGAGCCGGTCGATGGGGTAGT
The DNA here is from genome assembly GCA_037355745.1 of Pseudo-nitzschia multiseries. Taxonomy (NCBI): domain Eukaryota; phylum Bacillariophyta; class Bacillariophyceae; order Bacillariales; family Bacillariaceae; genus Pseudo-nitzschia; species Pseudo-nitzschia multiseries. The sequence goes on from CM074783.1 coordinate 1,840,516, forward strand.
CGCTGGGTGGTGGTGGAGGCCCCAGCACGTCGCCAGGGGTGGGAAAGCCTGGCGCTGTGCGGGGGGGGGAGAGCCCAGGTCGGTGCTGGGCGGGAGAGAGCCCAGGTTGGTGCTGGGGGGGGGAGAGCCCAGGTCGGTGCTGGGCGGGGGAGAGCCCAGGCCGGTGCTGGGTGGAGAGGCCAGCGTGTTGCTGGATGTTGGAGTAGGTCCCAGCACGTCGCTGGGTGGTGGAGAGCCCAGCTCGGTGCTGGGTGGTGGAGAGTCCAGCGCGTTGGTGGGTGGAGATGGAGAGTCCGACACGGCGCTGGGTGGAGAGTCCAGCCTGTCACTGGGCAAAGGGGCCAGCATTGCGCTGGGTGGAGAGTCACTGGGTGGCAGGGCCACCACGGCGCGTCGTGGGGAGACGGTGCTGGGGAGAGGAGGGACCGGGTGAGGGACAACGAGTGCGGGGGGCTTACCTAGATCGTGGGGGAGAGGGAAAGGGCTGTGGAGGGGCAGGCAGGTGGAGATGGATGAGGAGGGGGCGTTGGCGGCTGCAGAGGGGGCGTTGGCGGCTGCGGAGCGTGGGGAGGCTGGGGGCGCAACACAAAGGGTGGCTGCCGACTCGGCGCTGAAGGAAGGGGGCGCAGCGCTAAGGGGAAGGCGCCAAGGTTGAAGGTGTGGAGGGGAGGGGTGGGGAGACGGGGTGCGGGTGGCCCCCGTGGCAAATCGAGTGAGAAGGGGGGGGCTTGGCGCCGCGGCCGCGTGGGGGGCGCTTGCCAGGGGATCAGGCTGAATAGTAGGCCTCTTGGCACCACTCCCAGAGCCGGTCTTGCTCCCCGGATGTGATGGGTGAGTGGTCAGACAGGTGTCGGCAGCCAGTGAAGCAGTTGCCCCAGATGTGCCAGGAGTGGCAGCGTTCCCGGCCATCTGGTCGTTTGATGGGGGGTTTGCCTTTGGCTTTCATGGAGGTGATGACAGATCGCATGGTTCTGTTCTTGATTCTGGCGCTGATGGGATTGGACGGATCGGAGAGGCGGGAGTCTCTGGTGGGATTGTAAAGCTGATCATTGCGAGGACGAGGGCTCCCCCCCCCCCCCCCCCTGTAGATTGGGCTGGAGGGGCGCCTGCCGGAGGGGCGATTGGCAGCTGGAGGGCTCGTAAGGCATCGACGTTGGACATATTTGGGAGCCAGTTGAGGTTCTGTGTCATTCGGGACCTGTGGATGTCTTCCCCAAAGTCTGGGGAAGGGAGGGGGATGTCTGATTCCCATTGCTCTTCTAGCCAGCCTCGGACGCGGACTTGGAAGTAGTACACTACTATGGCTGGAGTGATTCTTTCTCCGACCTCGTCTGCGATGGCCCTCCTGAGGGGCATTTGTTGCCACTCTAGCCTGGAGAAACCTCGTTGGTAACACTTCACCACATCATGTGTGGCGCCTAAGAGGGTGGCTAGGACAGCCAGATAGCTTTTCAGCTGGGTGGTGGCTTCAGTCCAATCAAGGGGAATGTAGGCTTTGGTCTTTTGCAATTCCAGGGAATCCTTGAGTGAGAGGGAATTGCCTTGCGTGGATATCATGGTGTCGTAGGCGGCCACATTGGCTGCTTCCTCGTGTTCCCTTTTCAGGGTGGCTGCAGATCCTCCGGGAGGTGTGAAGGCGAGGGGGAGGATTCCATCTGTGACGTCAAAGGGGTCGGTCCCATAGAAATTGCAATCTTGGAACCTCTTGAGTACAGCTGTTGTGACAAGGGGCGCCTGAATGCCCAGGTTGTAAGCATTGGTGGCTACTTGACTCTGTAGGACCATGTGGGTTTTCTCGTGTTTGCTCTTCTTGGCCCAGGCTGTGTAGACAGGGGGGAGGTCTGCCTCAGCCGTTTTTCCACAGAGGAGGAGTCTTTCAGTGTAAAGGGTCCCCCAAACTTCTCTGACCGAGTGCAGCTTGGAGGATTCTTGTCGTCTGTGGTCCAGGGACTCGCTCAGTCTTAGTTGCTGGTCTGTGAGTGCTGAGAAAGCTGCTGTGAGTGTAGGGTCTGCAGGCGCTGCGCCTGCTACTAGGCCGGGGAGGTCACGGAGGAGGACATTTTTTTCATGTAGGCCCGGAGGTTGGCCTCAGCGCGGAAGGAGGGCCCCGGTTCTAGGAGCCGGATGGCCCCCAGAAGGGTGGTGGGTTGTGTTCCCACTGCCCAAAGAGTGTCCAGTAGTGGTTTGCAGATATCCTCCAGCCCTTGCTGGTAGATGTGAGGTTGGAGGACTTGGAAGGTCTGCTTTGGGGTGAGGCCTCTGCATAACACCAGAGGGATGAATTCAAAGGGTAGGAAACACACCTTGTGAGCCCGGAGCATCTCGGTGTGGGCGGTCCCTTCAGGGATGGCAGGGATGTAATCTCTATCAGGGTGTTGGGATGTGACGACCTCATGATGGGCCATAAGATACACCCGGCTTGCTGAAGCCCTTGAAAGCATGGTTGCATCCGCCTGCACCAGCTCACCCTCTTGTCCTTCTACATCATCGATGTAGCCAAAGGCTCAGCCTCGGTTGGCGGAGGGCTGGGTGATGGTGCCTGGATAGCGTCGGAGGCCATGGATGACCCGGAGCCGGTCCACACCAGCTGCATCTTCTTGGAAGATGCCCAAGCCCCCAATGGCTTGTGCATTGAAGATATCCAGAAGGAGGGGGAGGAGACGATCCCCGTCAGCTTCAGTGAAGAGGGTGTAGATGGCCTGGTAGACATCGTGCCTGGCCGGAGCCTCCCCAAAGGGCCCCCCCCCCCTTGGAAGTACTCCCTGTAGTTCATTGTCGTGTCGTGAGCTTGTAGGGGCATCGGCTCTCGTAGGTTCCGGGTAAGGGTGGATCTAGCGGTGACGCGGGGGATGTTTAGACCGGACCAAAGAGTCCTCGTCCGAGAACTGTTTCTCTACCCCCCGCGGGCTATCGCGCGGTATTTTTACAATTCTCGACCCTATTTTTTAAATTTCCCATCTTTTTAGGTCGCGTGTCTACTAAAATACCTCGCGCGTCGCACACCTTTACTTTTGAGACAATATCTCGTCACTCCTCAAATAAAATAACTATTTTAGAGTTAAGGATATCATATTCGTTTCGTGACAAGCACTATTTTGTGTACAACTTGTGCACGAATGACTTATTTCATTTTCTCAACATGTTTCCACCATACCGGTATAATGGGCTCCGACCCAAATTTTCCAACTCCAACTCCAAGTCGAATCCACCCCAGGCGGGCTATTGCACTCAAGGGTTTGGTTCCTGTTTAATCGCAGGAAGATCCGCTGTATTTTCAGAAGCTACACTGTCGGAATCGCCATCAAAATCTGGTTCGCTCTTCAATAACCCGGTTGGTGGATTGATGCTGCTGGTTACATTCGGAACGACTTGATGATTGCTAGTAGGATCGACGCTTTCATTTTTAACATTTGGATGATTGCTTTTTCCTGCACGAATCTTACGAATCATTTTTTGGAGTCCAGCAATCTCTTTCTTGCGATTAACAATCATTTTCTGGAGTTCTTGTTCGAGATTGGCTGGGTGTTCCTGAACCACCTTTTGTATTTTGTAAATTCCCTCCATGGTTGGTTCGACTGTCGATTGGATGATTAGTATTAGTAGTATCAGTAGAGTAGATTATCTATTCGAAGATTAGGTAGTAGTAACACCTAACACGTTGGTATTTGTTTTCCTCGTCGGAAAGATAATGAAATAATCAATTATAATGATGAAGTACTAGTGAAAATAATGTATTACTAGTATCTACTAGTAATAACTCATGCAAAATAGCGTACTAGTTGGTTTTACCGGTACACGAAAGTCGGAATCAACTCGATCGTAATCAACAAAAAAATTGTCCACGATTTCCATTTCGATAATCAACAACGCAATCGTCCACAATTTCCTACTAGTATCTACTAGTAATAACTCATGCAAAATAGCGTACTAGTTGGTTTTACGGGTACATGAAAGTCGGAATCAACTCGATCGCAATCAACAAAACAATTGTCCACGATTTCCATTTCGATAATCAACAACGCAATTGTCCACGATTTCCATTTCGATTCACATTTCCGTGCACCTTATGGAAGAACTGACGCGCCTGCCAACGAATGTTTGGAAGAACTGATGGGATTGACCCGTCCGGCGCTGTGTATTAACCCTCTTAAGGAGTTGACTGTACGTACTGTTCACTACTAAACATATTTTACGAGGAATGTTGCAATCATCACTAAGTAGTAATGCATTTACTTTACGGACCATTTTTGCAATCGAAGTATGGTAGTAAGGAAATCTACCGTACAAGAAAACACATCACACACAAAATAATACGCTTATTTAATTTTTTCCTTTCAACGATTCATCTTTTCGACCTCCGTCCTCTCGACCCATTCTACTGATATTTTCCTTCAAGCAACTCCGCAACATCATGCCTCCTGTTATCAAAACCCCTCTTCTATTCTACTGCCGTGGTTGCTGGTATAAGAAAGGAAAAAAATCCAAGAGTTTTAAAGGATACAAATCTGGGTCAAAAGAGTGCAATACCTTGAAATATGTCTCGTACGGCCTAAGAAAACATCTCAACTACAATATTCAATGCTACAACTTATACAAAAGTGATGGTCTAATTAAACGCAAGATCTCTAACTTCTCCACCTCTGTCAAAGTGCAGCTTACCTTGCCGTCTGTTCAACATTCCCCGTCAGATTTTGGGATGACTATGACACAAAACGGTCCATCTGTTCCCCCTTCCCATCTCTCCCAGCACCACACCATCACAAGTCAATCAGCCACGGGTCTTCATTCCGTTCTAAACCAACAGATTGTCCATGATGTCTTTTTACCGCCAATGGATCGGAACGCCATTGAATCTTACATGGCTGTTTCCGCTGTTCAAGATGAAGATGCATTCCCGCTGAATAATGATATTGACAATTCCGATGACGAGGATGACAATGACGATGACGTAAATGAAAATAACGACAACAATTTTACCAACAACATAGATTGTGGAGACAACGAAGAAGATCCCACTAATCGTTCTGATGTTAACGTCGCTACTGCTCAGCAAGCCCCTCCACCACCATCTTTTCATGAAATCATGAATCTGAACGAAAGAGAGGATGCATTTCAAAGGCACACAAAACTACCGCCGCCCCATCATCTTCTTGCAGAATTGGAACTCATGAATTTAATGGCCCGACATAAATTGCCATTGAACACATTCAAATCAATTTTCCAGTGGGCAAAGAAAAGTCAAATGAGACCTGGTTTTGATTTTTGCGATGCCAAAATTAGATCTCGGAAAACAATTTTTGACAATCTCCAATCCAATCTTGGTCTCTCTGATATGAAATTTCATCCTCATATACTGAATTGGTTACCTGATAATAAGCCCACTCAGGTGTATGTCCGTTCTTTTAAGGATGCCATTTATTCTCTTCTTTCTGACCAGCAGCTAATGATAGAAGAAAACCTCTCCTTTCCCGACTATTCGACCCCTCTCTCTCCCGACAATAATCCTGAGTTGAATCCTCATTCTGTAATCTCAGAATTGCATCACGGCTCGTGGTGGAAATCTTCTTGGAAAGAAATTTGCAATCCCAATTCGCAAGAAATTCTTGTTCCTATTATATTTTACATGGATGGCATCTCTTTGGATGCGCACGGACGACTTACGTTAACACCATTGAACATGACACTCGGTATTTTTAATGTGGAGACCCGTTCTCGACCTGAAGCATGGACAACTATTTACTTCCATCCCGACCCTGAATGGGAGTCAACCAGACACTCTCGTCCTGCCAATTCGAAGGAAAAAATTCAGAATCTTCACAATGGTTTGGAAGTAGCGTTTCGTTCCTTCAAAGCCGCGTGTAACGAAGACGGTGGTATCGAATGGAATTATCTTCCGTACGCAAATCAACAGTGGAAGGTAAAAATGAAATTTGCCATTGCCTATGTTATTGGCGACACAGAACTTCACGATAAATTGTGTGGAAAATATGGCTCCTTCAATAAGGGTGTCATGCGGATGTGCCGTCACTGCAACTGTTATTCTCCGAACATAAACATTCCTTCTGTTCAACCTGCAACAAAGAAGTGGTCACCTGTTGATTTTCATTGTTTTCCCGGCACAGATCTAAATGATATCAATAAGAACTTCAAAAACAACTCTCATCACAATATCAGGAATGTATTTCATGATTTATGCTTTGGTACGAATCAGAACAATATTCATTTTGCAACTCCCGGTGAATGTTTGCACATGCACCAGCTTGGTACTGCCAAACGGGCTGTCGAGTCAATTGAATTGTTGCTCCGCGGAAGTGTTCCATGTGTTTATGCCCCCAATTTGAATCACGGCGTGGCTGTTGCTAACAGTATTGGCCATTTAGCACAACGGTACGGTGGTTTGTTATCACGGCAGTCTGATAGAGATTTTCCTCGCACCAAATTTGGGACTCAGCTTTTATCAACCACGAAGAAAGAAGGGCATGATTTCTCTGGAATGCTTATTTCTCTTCTGATCGCTATTGTTTCCAAACATGGATCTGACATTATTGGTGACCATCATTTTGTAAAGAAACAGATAGAGGTAATTCAGCTCATTCTATCAATGGAAGAATTTCTTAAACACGGTCGGATGAAATACGGTTCCTTAAAGAATCTCCCAAAATCAATTGTTCACTTTATCAATTGTATAAACTCAACTTGTCACAGGAAACGGATGGGAACAAAACTAATCAAGAATCACCTGTACTTTCACCTACCAGATTATATCTCTTTATGGGGAAGCCCCGCAGGCTGGGATAGTGCTCCCAATGAATCTCACCACAAAACTGAGATTAAAGCTCCTTCCAAGAACACGCAATGTAATGCTGCATCACTAATCAATCAAACTGCCAATAGAAAGTCCGAGAAAATGATGCTAAGCCAGGCAACATATCACTACAACTTGAATCCACCTGATCCTCCTCCAATTGAACGCCCTGATGGTGGCGGTTCTCATTTTCAAATAATGAGAACCAAAAATGGGGAATCAACAATGAAGTGGCTTCGTTCTACGAACAAAAGCAAACCATTTTTTCCTTCTGACATACTTGACTTTGTTTGTGATTCTGTGCTACCTTTATTGGAGAATCCTTCGCACATTTGTGGAGTTACAGAGCACAATCGTTTCGATGTTGCTTGTGGGTCTAATTTTATATTTCGGTCGCATCCTTCATATAGATCGGATAGTTCTCTGCTCAACTCCGTATGGATGGATTGGTGTTTGATGAAATTGGACTTTGATTTAAGTAACAATCCCAAGCTCATACCGTGCCATCTGGTATGCTTTTTAACTGTACAGAATTTGAAGCAGCCATACAGTAGTATTGGTGGCTATCCAATTGATACAAACGGAATGTATGCTGTGGCTCGTCGGTTTCAAGATGTGCCTAAGAAAACAGCTTCTGAATTTGTCAAACGTGGGCGCCTGATGAATTCACTCTACCTATTTCATGTCGACACTATCCATTCCGAGCTGGCAGTTGTTCCAGAGCAAGGAATTGATGGGTGCATAACCAATTGCGATTGGCTAGTGATATCGAATCGGATCTCATGGCTCGAATTTTTTGAAAGCAAAAATGCTGCTACACCACCGTCTTACGAATGTTTGTACAACGCATGCACACTACAGGACGACATACAGTTGGAACCATTTGAGATAGCATTGAATGATAACGAATCCAGTGATTCGCTATCCAGTTCAGAGAGCGAAAGCTCGGACAGCAGTTCCAATTGAGTAGCAAGGGTTAATGTAACGGCTAACTTTAAAGTATTGTTTAATATTACTATAGAGGGTTAGCTCTAAGCACAGTTTTGCGAGATACGTATGCACTCATAATATAACACCCTTCGAATTTCGGATTCGAACAGCTATGTAATACTAATGGGTTGAACAATAGAGTATCTCCAGAACGCAACGGCACTTTGATATGGTACGTTGGGAAGACAAAATAATAAATCACCTCGTCAGCAGACACTTCCGCCGGAGCAATGACTGTCAAACGAGTGTAGTACATGTCATCGTCCACATGGCATCTAGAATGGTAGTTGCGACCGATTGAAAATGCTAATGCCTGCTGCCCAATTGCATTTAGCTTTGTACGAGACAGAATCTGAGACAACACATCCATTTCCTCTTCAACAAACGGTTCCACGTCAATTAAACTATGATGCATATGCTTCACAATTTCAACTGTTGTCTCTTCTAGCTCTAGTTTCATGCTGGGATCAACATGACTTTTGAAAACATACTCACCAATATTTGAATCCAATCTTTCTGGTCGAATTCCAATGATAGCATAATCATCATTGATACTGCCCCGCTTCACCCCTCTTCCAACGGTTGGTTTTGCTCCAACAATGGCAGGAGCAAACTGTCTCAACAATTCGATATTATGCTTGGAAGCGAGGTGTCGTAACGCAAAATTGCGTGAAACTTTGGCAAAAATTCGCAACGATGGTTCAGAATCGTCAAATGCAAGAATAGGCTTATCTTCCGTACTATCCAATGTATTGAAGTTTCCGATGGACAAAGCCTGTTCCGGTCGATACTTCTTCTTTCCTCCTGTCTTGCCACCCCAATCTATCTCCATGTATTTACCTGCCACCGCAGCGGTACTGGATTTATTTTTCAGTGCTATTGTACGGACGACATCTTTGCAAGTTGAACGCCTATTCCTTTCCTTCTTCCTTGGTTTTATCAGAGACAACTTTGCATAAGTTGCGTGGCTAGTTGAAACCGGTGCAGCAACCTTAAGAAAATTTGAAGACATTTTCTGTTGACTTCTTTTCTCATGTTTCCTATTGGCTTTTTGCTTCCTTCCTCGTGCTGGCAATTGCTTTCCATTCGTTGTGGTTGATTTCATTGTTGCCGAGACGAATTGCCGTTGGATGACGACGACAAGAAGATGTTGGAGTGGAAGGCCAATTGCCGTTGCTGTTGCCGACGATGGAGTGGAAGACCAATTGCCGTTGCCGTTGCCGTTACCGTTACCGTTGCCGTTGCCGTTGCCGTTACCGTTGCCGTTGCCGGGACGACGTTGGTGTCTTGGATAGATTGGTGTTGTCGATTGATTGGTGTTGTCGATTGATTGGTGTTGCGGTGTTGGATCAATTGGTGTTGTCGATTGATTGGTGTTGCGGTGTTGGATCGATTGGTGTTGTCGATCGATTGGTGTTGCGGTGTTGGATTGATTGGTGTTCCGGATCGATTGGTGTTGCTGATTGATTGGTGTTGGATCGATTCGTGTTGGATCGATTGGTGTTGGATCGATTGGTGTTGGATCGATTATTGTGGGATCGATTGGTGTGGGATCGGATTGATTGGTGTTGGATCGATTCATATAGCAGATCGATTCGTATTGGATCGATTCGTTTTGGATTGATTGGTGTTGGATTGCAGATCGATTGGTGTTGGATCAGTTCGTTTTGCAGATCGATTGGTGTTGCAGATTGATTGGTGTTGGATTGATTGGATTTGGCGTTGGAGTAGATCACCAATTGCCGTTGTTGTTGCTAGGAGTAGGAGCGATTCGATGCCACCGATTCTTTGCCGCTTGCCGGTGGAGGAAGAGCGAGGTTGGTGGATCGCCGGTGTAGGAGGAGGAGCGATTCCTGGTGGTGGAGGAGGAGCGATTCGATGCCAAAAATTCGTTGCCGCTTGCCGGTGGAGGAGGAGCGAGGTTGGTGGATTGCCGGTGGAGGAGGAGGAGCGATTCCCGGTGGAGGAGGAGGAGCGTTTCGCTGATTCGTTGTCGTAGGAGCGTTTCGCTGATTCGTTGTCGCTTGCCGCTTGCCGGTGGAGGAGGAGGAGCGTTCCGCTGATTCGTTGCCGCTTGCCTGTGGAGGAGTAGCGTTTCGCTGATAAATTGCCGAGCGCCGGTGGTTCGATCGTTTCCGGTTGCCGCTGTTGCTCTTGTTGCTGCCGCTTGCCGCTGTTGCTCTCGCTGACGCTTGCTGCTGTTTGGATCGATTGCTGTTGATTGATTGGTGTTGCGGATCGATTGCTGGTGTTGCTGTTGCGGATTGATTGCTGTTGGATCGATTGGTGTTGCAGATCAATTGCTGTTGGAGCGATTGCTGTTGGATCGATTGGTGTTGCGGATCGATTGGTGTTGCGGATCGATTGGTGTTGCGGATCGATTTGTGTCGACGATCACTCTTGCCTTGCCGTTGCTCTTGTCGACAATCCTATTCGAATATATGATATGAAAATGGGTGAGTATCTATTGATTTAGTAGAGTCAATAATAACAATAGAATAATATAATGTACATGCCGATCGATTCGTAATTATCACCAATCAGGGAAAATTCAGCGCACCTACAGGGGAAGATTCGTTGCTTCTGATTCAATGGTTGTTGCTACAATGATTTCGATTCGTTCCTTCCGATTCTATAGATTCGCACCTACAGGGGAAGATTCGTCGCTTCCGATTCGATCAATGGTTGCTTCGATGGTTTCGATTTGTTGCTTCCGACCCCGACCCGGTCCTATGAAAATCAGAAGAAAAACAAAGAGGAGATACATTATCAGTAATGCGTTGCCGATGCCTAGTATCTATCTCATTCTTACCTTTGCTTGTTCCGACGTTATGACGTTCCGACAATCGTCCCGATGAAATTCCGTAGATTGACAAACTTCTTACTCCTATGTCACGAAAAACAGTACCTTGTTCCTGTTGATATAATTGCAAGGGACGAAGCCGGTTCATTGCTATTTTCAAGACGTATATGTAAGGCTGCAGTCCAAACAATATCTATCCAGCAAATCCCCTTCTCGTCAAATGCTAACTACTTCTTTTGCAGTACAAGGCTGTTATTTCGGACTGAAATATTTGAGAACGGATCGTTGTGCTACTAACACGTCAAATGTGACGAAGAGGGTCGGATCCCACGTTCTCGGACGAAGTGTTGATTGCAAGAACCAACACTCTACTCAAATAAGTTGGATGTAAGTTTTTTTTTTGTCGCGAGGTAAAAAAATGATTTTTTTTGTCTCTTGCAAGGTAAGAAAAGATTATTACTGTTTGTGTGGGAGAGAGTTTTTTTGTCGCGAGGTAGGAAAAAAAATCAATCTCGTACGTACAAAATACTTCAACTTACGAAAAAAGAATCTCGTACATACGAAGAAAAAAAAATACTTCAACTTATGTATTCCTTAGGGTTGGGGTTAAAGTTTAGGGTTAGAGTTAGCTCCTACGCGAGTAGATAAGAAAAAAATGAATCTCGTACGTACATACGAAAAAATATATATATCTCGTACATACATACGAGGAAACAAAAATCATCTATCTCAGACGTACCGGTACGTACATACGAAAAAAAAAAAATCTATCTCGTACCGGTACGGTGCGTACGTACATACGAAAAAAACAATCAATCTCGTACGTACGTACATACGAAAAAAACAATCAATCTCGTACGTACGTACATACGAAAAAAACAATCAATCTCGTATGTACGTACGTATGGGAAAAAAATCAATCTCGTACCGTACGTACGTACGGAAAAAAATTCAACTTATGTATTCGTTAGGGTTTGGTTTAGGGTTTAGGGTTAGAGTAGTGTATCCTCCGCGTAGGTTCCTACGCGAGTATGGTGCAATTCCAGGGCACAAACTTACTTATTGGGTAAGTACTCAAAAAGGATCTGGTCCAAGCAATGAATACATTCATCATGACTCATCAAATGCATATTGGGAACAACTTTGTCACATAGAATGCCCAAAATCTTAAGGTTTGACTCTACAAATGGCAAACATGGGGGTATTTTTGGTGCAATTCTAGGGCACAAACTAACTTATTGGGTAATGACACAAAAAGTATCCGGTCCAAGCAATGAATACATTCATCAGGACTCATTAAATGCATATTGGGAACAACTTTGTCACATAGAATGCCCAAAATCTTAAGGTTTGACTGTACAAATGGCAATCATGGGGGTATTTTTGGTGCAATTCTAGGGCACAAACTGAGTTATTGGGTAATGACTACAACAATATCTGGTCAAAGCCACGAATACATTCATCATGACTCATCAAATGCATATTGGGAACAACTTTGTCACATAGAATGCCCAAAATCTTAAGGTTTGACTCTACAAATGGCAATCATGGGGGTATTTTTGGTGCAATTCTAGGGCACAAACTGAGTTATTCTTGGGTAATGACTACAACAATATCTGGTCCAAGCAATGAATACATTCATCATGACTCATCAAATGCATATTGGAAACAACTTTGTCACATACAATGCCCAAAATGTTGTGGTTTGACTCGACAAATGGCAATCATGGGGATATTTTTTGTGCAATTGCAGGGAACAAACTAACTTATTGGGTAATGACTCAAAAACTATCTGGTCCAAGCGAGGAATACATTCATCATGACTCATCCAATGCATATTGGAAACAACTTTGTCACATAGAATGCCCAAAATCTTAAGGTTTGACTCTACAAATGGCAATCATGGGGGTATTTTTGGTGCAATTCTAGGGCACAAACTGAGTTATGGGGTAATGACTCAAAAAGTATCGGGTACAAGCCATGAATACATTCATCATGACTCATCCAATGCATATTGGGAACAACTTTGTCACACAGAATGCCCTAAATGTTGTGGTTTGACTCTACAAATGGCAATCATGGGGGTATTTTTGGTGCAATTCCAGGACACAAACTTACTTATTGGCTAATGACTCATAAAGTATCTGGTAAAAGCCATGAATGCATTCATCATGACTCATCAAATGCATATTGGAAAAAAGTTTGTCACACAGAATGCCCAAAATGTTGTGGTTTGACTCGACAAATGGCAATCATGGGGATATTTTTTGTGCAATTGCAGGGAACAAACTAACTTATTGGGTAATGACTCAAAAACTATCTGGTCCAAGCGAGGAATACATTCATCATGACTCATCAAATGCATATTGGAAACAACTTTGTCACATAGAATGCCCAAAATCTTAAGGTTTGACTCTACAAATGGCAATCATGGGGGTATTTTTGGTGCAATTCTAGGGCACAAACTGAGTTATTGGGTAATGACTCAAAAAGTATCGGGTACAAGCAATGAATACATTCATCATGACTCATCCAATGCATATTGGGAACAACTTTGTCACACAGAATGCCCTAAATGTTGTGGTTTGACTCTACAAATGGCAATCATGGGGGTATTTTTGGTGCAATTCCAGGACACAAACTTACTTATTGGCTAATGACTCATAAAGTATCTGGTAAAAGCCATGAATGCATTCATCATGACTCATCAAATGCATATTGGAAAAAAGTTTGTCACACAGAATGCCCAAAATGTTGTGGTTTGACTCGACAAATGGCAATCATGGGGATATTTTTTGTGCAATTGCAGGGAACAAACTAACTTATTGGGTAATGACTCAAAAACTATCTGGTCCAAGCGAGGAATACATTCATCATGACTCATCAAATGCATATTGGAAACAACTTTGTCACATAGAATGCCCAAAATCTTAAGGTTTGACTCTACAAATGGCAATCATGGGGGTATTTTTGGTGCAATTCTAGGGCACAAACTGAGTTATGGGGTAATGATTCAAAAAGTATCGGGTACAAGCCATGAATACATTCATCATGACTCATCCAATGCATATTGGGAACAACTTTGTCACACAGAATGCCCTAAATGTTGTGGTTTGACTCTACAAATGGCAATCATGGGGGTATTTTTGGTGCAATTCCAGGACACAAACTTACTTATTGGCTAATGACTCATAAAGTATCTGGTAAAAGCCATGAATGCATTCATCATGACTCATCAAATGCATATTGAAAAAATGTTTGTCACACAGAATGCCCAAAATGTTGTGGTTTGACTCGACAAATGGCAATCATGGGGATATTTTGGTGCAATTCTAGGGCACAAACTAACTTATTGGGTAATGACTCAAATAGTATCGGGTCCAAGCCATGAATACATTCATCATGACTCATCCAATGCATATTGGGAACAACTTTGTCACATAGAATGCCCAAAATCTTAAGGTTTGACTCTACAAATGGCAAACATGGGGTTTTTTTTGGTGCAATTCCAGGGCACAAAGTAACTTATTGGGTAAGGACTCAAAAACTATCTGGCCCAAGCCATGAATACATTCATCATGACTCATTAAATGAATATTGGGAACAACAACTTTGTCACATAGAATGCCCAAAATCTTAAGGTTTGACTCTCCAACTGACAAACATGAGGGTATTTTTGGTGCAATTCCAGGGCACAAACTAACTTTTTGGGTAATGACTCAAAAAGTATCTGGTCCAAGCAATGAATACATTCCTCATGACTCATCAAATACATATTGGGAACAACTTTGTCACACAGAATGCTGTAAATGTTGTGGTTTGACTCTCGAAATGGCAAACATGAGGGTATTTTTGGTGCAATTCTAGGGCACAAACTTACTGATTGGGTAATGACTCCAAAAGTATCCGGTCAAAACTATGAATACATTTATCATGACTCATCAAATGCATATTGGGAACAACTTTGCCACTCAGAATGCCCAAAATGTTGTGGTTTGACTCTCAAAATGGCAAACATGATGAGGGTATTTTTGGTGCAATTCCAGGGCACAAACAGTCTCATTTGGTAATGACTACCAAAGTTTTTGTACCAGGCCATGAATGCATATCACATGACTTACGAAATGCATGTTGGGAACAACTTTTAAATGCATATTGGGAACAACTTTGCCACACACAGTACAGACAATGTTGTGGTTTGTAGATACAAATGGCACACAAGACAGTACGGTATGTTAGGTGCAGCAGTCTACGAGATTCTACATGTGACTAGAGGATTGAAATACATAACCTTAGTGTGATCAAAAGTTTCCCTTCTGAAAAAATTATGGCGCGGGAGGGGTGGCTGGCACAGGTACGTGATCTACTTCTACAAATATAACAGCGCGCCCAAAACCAGACAACACACAGAAGATGTTCGGGCAAACAACATAGTACAGAACCCACGGAAAAACTCTACACACAAAACATTGTACACATACTACACGAAACACCGTACACAAACACACACACACACACACACACGACACACACAACACACACAACACAAAACACCGTACACAACCCGACAAATTATTAGTACACACACATAACCACACAACAAGAAACACATGATTCTTGATTGACACCGTATTCAGAAAATAAAATAAAAAAATATGAATGCTATCGGAAAGACACGACGAAGCAAAAAATCCGAGGGGAGGACCCTTCGAAACAACAAAACCATCCGGCCCGGTGATCATCAAAATACAGGGGACAACAACGGTAAGAAAAAAAGAGTGAAAACAAACACCGCAATTACTAACAAAGTGTGTAACAGTAATACCACAACTATGAACGCATCAAAGGGCAACAGTAAAAAAAATGGTTCCGACAACACAATTGCTACTACTACAAACACGGAAGAACAAAACACCATCAACCAGAGTAACGAACCAGCACTGACCATTACCAACACAACCACCACTACAGTAACGAACCAACAGAAAGAAGGAACAAAAACAAATGTGGTAGAGAAAACATCTAACGGAGAATGCTACAATTTAGAGGATGTTGCCGAACATGTCATGAAAAATATCCAATATGACAAATTGGCAGAGGAAGTGGCAAAACACTTACGGAAACAAGAGAGGGAACCACATATAGGGGTGGGAAAGGTAGTAATGGTACCTAAACAAACGGAGGCAACCATGCAGGGAGAGGGGAGTTACAATGCCGGCGACACAAGAGAACGAGCAGTAAGTACAATTACAGACGAATATGGGCTTATAATAGACAACGATATGCTTAAGGCTTTGAGTGATATGACTGAAACAGTGGACAAGCAGCTAAGGGATTACGTCAAAAAACATTGGTACCCCAACATGAAGTTCCCTATCAATGACAAGGTAACGGCGCATGTAATAAAAAAAGCTGTTGGAGCAAGTGCGATTATGAAGCCACCAAATATTCCACTTGCGTCATTCTGTTCCTTTTACAGGAAATGAGTAGGGACAGTACTGACTGCATTGAGGCACAACTCACAAACATTAGCGAGAAAAAACTGGATAGGTAAGTACAGGTGGGAGAATTGGTTGTTGAAATTAGGAATTTGGGAATTTATTTTTGGTCCGACAACACTAACATGCTGCCCGTTGATACTGATGATACTTCCGTACAGACGATTACAGAAAAGGTCGAGTCCCTATCACATTCCCTGGTACTGTTGCAGTTATTCAAGACACAGAATATGAAAACACAGGTATTTTAAACCCTCAATACAGAACATACAAAGACGCGGAAGATGAAGATTTTTATTATTTTGTTACAAGAATCATGTCGGCAATCAATCCGACAAATTCCAATTTCAAACAACGGAAGGAGAGGCACTTGCTGAGTGATATATTTACTATAGCAGATGAAGCATTTGCATTGGTACTGATCTACAATGAGCATCATGTATGGGTGAACCAGCAGCGGCGAAAGGGTGATGCCACGATTCCGCGACAAAAAAAAATTCTGCGATTCAGACAGTGGAAGCAGAAATGGATGGATGGAGGAAGGTCGCGAGTTGTTCAGTGACTTGTGCGACAAAATTGGCGAGATGCGAAAACACCCAGAAACAGGAAGGAAATTGGAAGAAATGATGAGGGTTAGATTTAGGAACGAAAGTTCGACAAATTACACCAACAATACACATGGCGATGCAAATATTACTAGTAGCAGCTCCACTAATTGTAGTGGACCAAAAAAGAAAAAGAAAAGAAACGTCTATATTGATCCGGCAATAACAGCATTGATGAATGAAAGTTTATCTATGGGTGAACTAATGTAGAAAATAACAGTACATACATAATACAAAACTACTACTAATCTTGAACTTAATTTTGAGAATATTAGAAATAATGGAGGATTCGTAATACGTCGCAATAGGAATAAATCAAGCATAATAGAATCTACATTTTAAAAAGGGAATATTGTAGTCAAGAAATAGAATTCACAACTAGGGGAGCAGAATCGAATTGTTGTTTGGTAGATTAATATTTTGGAATTAATACTGACTCAAGATTTCTTTTTTATTCGTGAATAGAACTAAGTGTTGTTCGTACAGAATAATAAGACTGAAATAAATTATTTTTATTCGAGAGTAGAGTAATGTCGGACGGTGCATCACGCGCACAGAATTGTTTTTTGTATTATTTTAAGGCAATAACTGGGGGTGGGAATTTCAGGGTGTCCAGAAATATTGCCGTGTTAAAATCACGCACAAAATTTGTGCGCGAGAAGTAAATTTGAACCCCGCGAAACAGTTCTCGGACGCTCTTGTGGGGAGGAACCGGGACGCGGTAGATGAATCGAACAAAGGGGTCCTCGCGTTGGGAGGAACTGGTGATAGACGCTGTCGTGGGCGCGTCGGGCCCAGGATCCTCACGTTGGGAGGAATCGGTGCGCTGCGGCTCTCGCGTTGGGAGAAGCCGTCCGTGAATCTATAGAGGGACTATCGGCCACCAAGGCTCTCGCGTTGGGAGAAGCCGTCCGTGAATCTATAGAGGGACTATCGACCACCAAGAGAGGCTTGTACGGGTACAATAGGGAAGACTATTGGACCTGGACGTATAAGCCTTTTACTTATTCTACTACTAATCGTTTTAGGAGCAAAAAGAGTGAGCTGTAGGCTTGGTTCTTGCTGGAGGAATCCTTTGCAGGCTTGTTAGTGCTTTTGCCTGTAATTACAGTCCGATCGCTGCAGGCCGCGAGTGATCGTAGAGTTCGTACCTATGTTGGTGATACAGTGAGATCTTGCATACTCAAGGGTGTTCTTTGGTTCGTACGTGAGTCATACGTTCCACGTGGCACTGCCATTCCTTACATTCGGTTTGCTACATCAACTAATTGTGTCGCACCCCCTCTAAAATTATGACTCCTGGACACTTCGATTTACCTACCGTACCGTAGTACAGTACGAGTACGTACGTACTTGACATCCGTCGTCTGGTACCGTACCGTATATTGTCCGACACGGTGCGAGTCCGAGCGCGAGCGCGCTTCGTAGTAGCCAACCATTCGATTCGGCCCAATCGAACGAAACGAGAAAGCACAACAAGTACCTACGGTACGGTACTACCGTGCACTCATAATAACAATAACAAAAAATAATAATAAGAGATTATTTATACTAAGTCAGAGATCAGTCAGACCTCGGTCTGTAGGATTGTGCGCAGTTTAACGGTTAACGGCAATTTCCTCTGACTTGGTCGAATAACCACTTTTCGCAATTCTAACCAATCAAATTCATCCATGTCAGAAATTTCAACCAATCAAATTCAATCATTTCAGAAATTCCAACCAATGAGATGAACACATACTAATAGGAAAGCGAACACATGAAAGCGAACATGTGACATGAACGTAGAACAAGGCTATGGCGCCAGCCGGCACCAATCCACAAGAAACATCAGAAGGCTAAGTCGTCGACAAACACAACAAACACATACACTTCGATTCCAACAGACGAACATAAAGACACAAAAAACGACGAAAATGACGAAACGACGAAGCAACGAAGCAACGAAAACAAGAACAAAACAGCCAAAACGCTTACAATATCCACCCAAAATAACACCACTATCCTCAACAAAACACCCCCCTCGGTCTCCAGCAAGAAAAATGTCTTACACAAGTGGAATATTTGCCAGAGCAGCACGGCAAGTCCAACATGATGACAATGATGGTATTCCAATGAATACTCAACTTGCCTACGGTCGAAAAGGGGAGGAATTCCTTCAGTATTGCACCAGCGTATTTTCTTCCTTTGGTTACTCCACTCAAATAGTGACTGAAGAAAAAGTCTTTGGCTTCCTCTTCTATCAGGCCTACCGGACACGGAGGACAAGAGGGCGCCGTAAGAAGGGGCAATCGCGAACGCAAATTTCCGACCCCGTCGACTACCACGCCGTGATGGCCAAATACAACAACACCAATCATGCCGGCGCTTCTTGCGAGTCGATGCTGGAGACAGAGACAGACCCTGTAGGTTATGATACAGTGAATCAGTACTTTTGTTCCATCCTCAAAATATTGCGGCATCAGAGAAGTCAGAATGCCAACACTCTTACAAAGGAACACCTTCGAAGTGACAGGGTTACACAGTTGCTCCGCGTCGTCCAAGTAAGAAAGAAACGGATCAAGCTGATTCGACACGACAAGAAAATCGATCACGCGTTGTCCCCCTACATGACCGTGTCAAGCATCGAGCGAATCGAGGCCTTCTTGTTCTACAAGCATTGTACCAAACACAACTACCACATCGCTGCCTTGAGGGACCGGTTCTGTTTCCTTATGACCCATTGTGGTGTTCTCCGCGGGGAGTCCTTGTTCAAATGCACGTTGTCGGATCTGTGCAGCATCATCAAAGCTGATGAAGGCGTACACTCCTGCCTGATCTTTATCATGCAAATCATTACAGGGAAAACAAACGGTCAGCGAACTTTGTACGGTTGTGTCATCAGGCACCGCAACGTCAACATGTGTCCCATTGGCGCTTTGGGCTTCTACTTAATGGTGCGATTACATGCAACCGGAGAACTTGCGTGGTACGACTTTGCAGAGAATGCGTCATGGTTCGAAGTCAAATTACTCACCGATTGTAATCACTTGCAGAACCACCGTCCAATAACAGACCAAGTGTATGCAAAAACGATGCGGAAAGCATGCACGGCGTTGGGCGTCGCATTGAAGCATTTCGTTCACTTTGGCCCCGGATCAGGTGCAGTTGCGTTGGAGATGCAAGAAGTGGATCCCCAATACATCAAGATGATCGGAAATTGGAACCTTGATGTCCGAGAAGATCGGTATTCCTCAAAACTCCCACTGAAGGCGATGCGGGTCTTGGCTGGGCACGCACAAGAGAGAGGCAGCTTCTTCTTACCCCGTGGTACCATCGACCCACCTCCAGAGCTCCGTCGGCAAGTATTCCTGTTCCTTGACAAGGCAATGGACACGATTGCGAATCGTGCCACCCCCAACAAGCCGACTGCTCAAGCATTCTTTGAGCTCCTCTTGAATTTGCAATGGTGTGTCGTACTGCAGGATGCCGCGGTCTTGATACACAACGGGAGACCGAATTGCCTCTTCTCCTTGCCTGTTTTCAACTCGGAATTGTTCCAGGCTTATCAAGCACAAGTCATTGAAAAGGTTATGGGAGCAGGACTCGACAAGGAGAGAGGAGGTAGTACTACCGCAATCCAACGAAGTATGGACGTGGTACTTCCGGGGTTTCGCGACCGACTTCACAATATTCATACCAAAGTCCATAATGTTTCAAAGGATGTTACACGGATAGACGATAAGGTTAGCAAATTTGAACAGAAACAAGATGCAATCAACAGACAAATACACCATTACCTGCAGCACATGGCGGCCTTTCGTCTCCCAACAGAAGCAGACGGAACAACAACAACCGCCGGGGCACGAGGTACTAACCTTATTCCCCAAAAAAACTTGATTCGACAGCATTCTGTGGTGTCGTCGATGTGGAAGGAGTGGTTCGGACTTGAGGACTTCAAAGAAGATTACTTCCCTGGAGGGATTGAAGAGCTTGAAAAGACATTCGGCAATCGTTGGAGGAAGCATTATAGTGCGGCCGAGCAGAAGCAGTTCTTGCAACTCAAGTGTATTATAGAGTTCATCAAGGATAGAGTTCATTCTGGTGAATCCTTAGAGGTACTTCTGGAGGAAGGTGATGCCTTAATGAAGGCAAAGACCACGCTGACGTCACTCCACAACCATGTCCGGAAGGCTAAGTCATTTTGACTTGTTATTCCAGCATCCCAATCCCAATCGATAATTGATCCCGCTTTGCGAACGGTTTGATAGATCGACTTGTAGATTGTTGATTGATTGGACTCGATCAATCGATTCGATTGGAGAGAGGGAGAGCCGATTTGATTGGAGAGGAGGAGACTCAATTGATTCGATTGGGGGAGAGCCGCGGATTGGAGAGGGGGAGGAGAGCCGCGGATTGGAGAGGAGGAGACTCGATCGATTCGATTGGGGGAGAGCCGCGGATTGGAGAGGGGGAGGAGAGCCGCGGATTGGAGAGGAGGAGACTCGATCGATTCGATTGGGGGAGAGCCGCGGATTGGAGAGGGGGAGGAGAGCCGCGGATTGGAGAGGAGGAGACTCGATTGATTCGATTGGAGAGGAGGAGACTCGATCGATTCGATTGGGGGAGAGCCGCGGATTGGAGAGGGGGAGAGCCGCGGATTGGAGAGAGCCGCGGATTGGAGAGGAGGAGACTCGATCGATTCGATTGGGGGAGAGCCGCGGATTGGAGAGGGGGAGAGCCGCGGATTGGAGAGAGCCGCGGATTGGAGAGGAGAGGAGAGGAGAGTCGATTGGAGAGGAGGAGACTCGATTGTTGATTGGTGGAGAGGGAGAGAGCCGCGGATTGGAGAGGAGAGTTGATTGTTGATTGGAGAGGAGAGGAGAGGAGAGTCGATTGTTGATTGGAGATGGGGAGAGGTCGCGGATTGGAGAGGGGGAGAGCCGTGGATTGGAGAGGAGGAGGAGAGGAGGAGTCAATTCTATTGGAGAGGAGGAGGAGGAGAGCCGAATCGATTGTTGATTGGAGAGAAGAGCAAGTCGATTGTTGATTGGAGTGGAGAGTTGATTGTTGATTGGAGAGAAGAGCGAGTCGATTGTTGATTGGTGGAGGAGGAATCCCATGGTCGATTTGATTTGGAGGTTCGGAGGTTGTCTTCCTTAGCATCAGTTTAGGATGAATCCCATGGTCGATTCCTTTCAAAGATGATTCCGCTTAGCCAAGTTTAGCAGAGCCAAAAAAGATGCAGAGTTTAGTTCCAAATTTGAAATTATGAGCTCTTTGTTGCAAAAGTAGAAATTATGAAGTGGAATCACTTGTTATCTAGTAATATCGCGTGTACGTAGTAGAATCACGTGCAAATTGCAAGAAATTAGAATTTCTTCCTTTTGCAAATCACTCCAACCAATCTCAACCGATCGTGGAATCGTTCCCATTTCCTTGAGTATTGAACAACGCGGTGAGTATCGAAGAACTGAAATAATTTGCGATAATGTTTTGGGATTCACCTCGGCCGGTGAGTTAAAAACTAAAGTGGAGAACTAAAGTGGAGAACACTCTTCCTCCCTTTCAAGTTCGGGTTTCGTCCGTTGGATAGAAGAGGTGCAGTACTAGTCTACTAAAATAAGTGGTGTCTCGCGGTACTAAAATAAGAGTCCAGTACTAAACCTACGCTGACTTCTGTAAAATAACTCGTGTTATTAATTCGGTACAGTATTAATAAGTCAGTTATTATATACTCAAGTCAAAAATTGCGCGCGCGCAAGTCAGTCAGGGAGTCTGACTTGGTGTCGATTCTGGTAAAAATAATACCGGTACTTCTAATAATGGAAGGAAGGATCCAAAACAATCCGTTTTGCCCGTTCTTCGAGAAGAATCTCAACGAAATCCATCCACTGTTACTGTACCTTACGAGGTACCGTACGTAAGAGTAAGGTACCATCCGACATCGCACGGTAATGGCATGTACCGTACTCCTCCGGTACTAGTATAGTACTCGTACTCTTACGCACGATAGTAGTACCTTACGAGTTCGGTAGAATCCTCTACATCCATCCATTCCTTGGTGTGTGTGGTGTGTGTGTGGTGTGTGTGTGGTGTGTGTCTGTGTGTCTGTGTGGTGTCTGTGTGTCTGTGTGTCTGTGGTATGTAAGATTTTTACGAGTACAGTAATTATTCGTAATTAGTCTACAAGTAATCCACGAGTAAGACCGATTTTCCATGTAATTTGGCCAACTGGATTACTAAATAAGCATGGTACGGTAATACAGAAACGTCCATCCAACTTTTGCGCGCACCAAAAAAATCAATTTTTTTCTTTTGGAGAAAATCGTATTACAAAGTCGAGACACAAAAATCCAAAAAACATCACACAAATAACACGGTGTTGGAAAATTGTTTCCGAACTACGATTTACGAAATCGTCGTCGTCCTACTAACGGCGACGACGATGCCAATACAATAGCTACTTCAACAGATGACGCCGCCGACGCCAATACAATAGCTACTTGCTTGTTGACTAGGACGTATAGAAACAAACCGTTTAATGATGTAGGCTACTGTGTAGTACTAGGTTATTGGGTCTTCTTCTTTGTTGGCCGGCTATCTCGCTGCCGCTGAGTCCGTTCACGTGCTTTGCGGTTTTGTTTGAGGTCGATCGAACGAGCGCGCGCGACTGAACAAATGAGACACGAATGAGACATGAGTGAATGAATGAGACACGAGTGAATGAATGAGACGCGAATGAGATAAGAATCGATCGTACGATGAATCTTGCTTCTACAGGAATGGACCAACATGAATGGAAGAACGGGAGTGGAAGTGGGAATGAGATTTTACCACTTACCGATCCGGTTCTCCTTCTTACTAAAAATAGACCCTTATGTAACAATTCTACGGGGCGCAAGGTAGACCCCTACAGCCCATTGGTACAAGGGCACGTGCAACACACCGGAGTATTAGCGGGCCGGTGCAATATTAGTGATTTAGTGTGTCGTGTGTTGGAGTGTTAACAGACCGATGTGTGTCGTGTGTTGGAGTGTTAACAGACCGATGCACCAATTTTAGTGATCTTAGGAAAGAGTGGATTCATCCGCTCACAATCTTAGTAACAGAATAACTCAATGTAATAAACAAACAACCAATTCAATAGCCAAAAACGCCAATCTTCTCCTGCATCGTTCAGGGCCCTTCAAGCAGGTTTCTCTCTTCTTTGAACTTCCGCATCACCTCATCCCCTGGGTAGGGGCAAATGATGTCGACGAATTCTGCAGGGACAAGCTTTCTCCACTTAGTGTACAGCTCTATCTGTTTGATCTCTTTGATTCCTGTTGGTGCAACTGGATCTAGCAACACGAAGTCCCGTATGGCTTCCCGAAGTCGGCGATCGCGATCCACCACGGTTACGCGTTTTTGTAGATCTTGTACACTAACGTCTGCCGTTCCAAGACAGTCTTGCCATATCTTTATTGTAGTGGGTGCATCTGATTCAACTGTAAAAATGTGACCTGGTTGAATTGTCCCTGTCTTCAAGTCCTTATAGAACAAATCTTCCAACCGTTTGTAGTGTTTGAAATCACCGTCCTTTATAGAATGTATTGTGATCCGTTCATTTGTACCCAGCGCTTTACGTAGTTGTTCAAAGGTGTAGAGGTTCTGGTTCCGGTAGTCCCTTTTCATTGTGTTGAACCATCGATCAGCGCAGTTCTTTGTGTGGCCTACAATGTAGAACATGAAATTCACCTTCTTGAAATACCCAGCTTCAACAAGCAAGTTTGCAAGACGGTGCACGTGGTTATTTTTGTTCTGGCCACCACAGTTATCCATCAGCACTGTCAATTCGCCGCCTACTTCATTTTCTTTCATCCATCCTTTGTGTTTCAGTAACATGACAATCATGGAAGCAACATTGTCTCCCCCCTTCCCACCAATCCCTTTTTGGTATGCGAATGCATCTAAACTTCCTCCTTCCAATGAGCAATCCACGATTCCTAAGATTGCAATGGTTAAAGGTGTCATGTAGTAAGTATCCCCTGGCTGGGTTGCTCCAAGATTTGGTAGCTGGGCATTCTGGCAGTAGTCAACAACTAAACAATACCGCCGCTCGCTGTGTTGAACGCGGTGTAAATAATTGTGATGGGCTTCTTTGATTTTCATACTACACACCCGCCTTTGGTCCGTCGCTTGTTTTACATGCAGGCTTGCATCAATCAGAATCTTGTTGTTCTCTGAAAGCGCTGCCTCTGGCTCCATTACCAACGGAGCATACACATCGTTCCGGTCAAAGACTTCGCGCGTTTCGTGTTCCGCAACAACAACTTCACTGCCGTCGTCTACTAGTTGTTTCTTCTTATTCAGGAAATATCTCTTTAAACTTGTTTCTGTGGAGCAACAAGTTGTATCAGCACCAGGCTCTGTTGTTGTTTCATATCTCACATATCTCAAACGATTGCGGAACACATGGCACTTGCTGCAAACGTCCGCGGACCGACTTACAATTTTAATGTTTGGAAAATTGGTATCCCAATACTTCAAGAAGTATGGCCAAGAACAAATTATTTTACGATCCCCTTCAAAGGGCTCTACAGGAGTTACTTCCAACACTGAATTCGAATTCTTCTTCAATTTCACGGTCCATCCCCGGTCATGACAAAACCGATAATAGATACTTCTTTTTGAAAATGATGGGGGCAACTCAACAACACCTTCTTCTCCATCGCGCAATCCAACACCGGTTTCAACTCACATGATCCTTGTTGACTGTGGCTGGCCAAGTTCCTTAAGCTCATCAAAGAAGTTAACAAGGTCTTCAACAATTGTAGAGTCATCAAATTCAATGGTGTTGTTGGGTCGCTTCCCTTTCAGTCCATGTGTGGGAGTAGTGTTGTCCTCCAAATTTCTATAGCATGTTTCCCACTTTCGCCGTCCCCAATCAAGCAGTACACTGATTACATACCTGCAAACGCGTGTTTGCGACAATGCTGCAAGTACAGCATGTTTCTCTGGGGTGTCCTCATCAATGAAATTGTGTTCACCTCCTTCTTCATATGGATTTAGAAAAGGGACAAAGAACCATCGTTTCCCTTCTAGAGACGTGTATCTTAGCCAGTCTATGATAGTAAGCTGTTGGTCAACCTTTGACTTGTTGAAGAAGGCCACCATGTAGAGCGCGACGGCTTCCCTTGCTATTGACTTGTCTAGGAACTTGAGGCAGTTGCACTTTAGTGGCTTTGAAGTGGTGATCGATTTGCAGTTTCCACCATGCAATGATGCATCCTCCAGGAAATCCCTACATTTGCAAACCATCTCCCACTCATTGTGTTTGTAGTTGGTGAAGTCTGTGAATGGGTGATATGGTCTTTGTCCTCGTGGCATGTTGCTGGTGGCGTTTTGATTCGAATTGGTTGGCGTTTGGATTCAATTCGATTTGATGTGTTGTTGTTGTTGTTGTTGTTATCGTTGTCGTCGTTGCCCTTGGGGATGCCCTCTGTTGTTCCTTCTTGTTTCCTTCCTTTGTAGATTCAATTTGATTAGATTAGATTAGATTAGTTTGATTTGTTTCAATTCGATTCGTTGGCGTTTCAATCGATTTGACGATTGGACGATTCAATGTGGTGTTGTTGTCGTCGTCGTTGGTGCCCTGGGGATGCACTCTCTTATTCTTCTTCCCTGCTTTCGCTGCTTTATTTTGTTGTGAGCAATCGCTTCAGTGGGTCGTAACACTGGGTCGACAGGCTCACTTTTGTGGTATAGTAGAGGTGCTGAGGTGCTGTGTAGCTCACAAGGTTGATGAGTAGTTGTAATGGATCAGAATCGTCTTTGCAAAAAAAGATGTGTTTCTTTTGAACAGAAAGAAAAGATGGATCGATAAGAAGATAGGACAGCAAGAGTATGAATAAACTCATCAAGCGCGCATGCTTGCACGGTTGACAGAGTGAAAAAAAATTCCATTACGACTACTACCAACTCCTACAGGGGCTCTGTATGGGGGCCGGCGTTCAAAGCTAGAGTTACACGTTAAACTGTAACAGACTGTAACTCGCTAAGTATCTGGAGTTACAAGACACTGAACACATCAACGGAAAGCTTAAGTATTGATCTATCCAACTGTCGACGAAGCTGAAAATCGATTTTTTTGTTTTTTGGAGGGGAACCCGGATAATGGACGTTTCTGTATTACCATGCTTAAATTATTACACCAAAACTCGAGGAGCTCGTACTAAGAAACATTAGTTAATTTTTAATTAATTCATTAGCACCTCACCGGATTACACCAGCAGGCCCTAAAAATAATAATCAAATGCTGTAATCCACCGAGCTCGGTACTAATCACAGTAGAAATCAACGCTTCTCATCTACTTAAGAGCTCGCTAAAAAAAAAGTAATCCAATCTGTAATCCTACTACTTAAGAGCTCCCTAAAAAAAGTAATCCAATTTTGTAATCCATTGAGCTCGGTACTAAAAACAGTAGAAAACGATTAGCACCTTCACAGGGAACCTTCTTCAAAAACGAAAACGAAAACAAAAACAAAAAGAAGCAAGAAGCAAGAAGCAAGAAGCAAGAAGCACACCAAACAAATCAACAACGAGACCAACAAGAATGGTGACAGTAAAAAATTGATATCTCCCTGAATATTGGGAGCTAGGGAACCAAACTGGTACCAAAATGTCCGCAATGACAAGGTGGTATCGATTATGTTGAACGGCTTTGCGTTCGTAGCTTATAGGAGCAACGAAAATTAATTTCAATTGTCATCGTCATTGTCGTCGTCATAGTCAATGAAACCAAGAATGATGACAGTAAAAAATTGATATCTCCCTGAATATTGGGAGCTAGGGAACCAAACTGGTACCAAAATGTCCGCAATGACAAGGCGGTATCGATTGTGTCAAACGGCTTTCAGTTTGTAGCTTAGGGGATCAAGGAAAATTAATTTCAGCCATCGTCGTTGTCATTGTTGTTGTTGTTGTTCGAACGAAGGAGCAACAAAGAAAACACCATTCCCCTACTAGATCGGAGCTGGCAGTGCTTGTAGGTCGGACACCAAGAGACGATTCAACGATTCACAGATACAACGATTAGCAAACAAATTTGGTCCCACTAGAAATTTGACAAAAGAAGCAGCAGCCTCAACAAGAAGCAACACTTCCAAGCCTGTTAGAAAATCTTCCAGGCCGGTTGTTACGACGCCGGAACAAGAACACGCCATTCCCTAGATCATAGCTGGCAGTGCTTGTAGTTTGGTTGCTGCTGTCTGTCGCTCCTCTCGTTTTGGTGTAATAATTCAGCAATCCAGTTGGCCAAATTACATGGAAAATTGGTCGTACTCGTGGATTACATAAATAATCTAAGAGTGTGCTCTGCCGACGGCTGAATTAGTAACACTCCTTGTTCGGTCTCCACTTCGAGCAAGCTCTCAGTGTCGACCTCCTCAGGAGTGTTACTAACTGTGTTCCATCTGGGTCTCAGTGTCGTTTCACTCCACTTCGGCCTCGGTGGAACACAGGTGTAATAAACTAGTAATCCAAATTGGATTATGTAATATAATCTACGAGTTGCTCGGCCGCGCGGTGTAATAAACTAGTAATCCAAATTGGATTACAACAAGTAATCATGTAATCCATTTTATCCAAGTAGAACTCAGTACTGGAAAACAATTATGGGCAAGAGAGTGAGTGCAACGAGCTTGAGTTCCCAGAATTGTTTTCTAGTACTGAGTTCTACTTGGATAAAATGGATTCCATGATTACTTGTTGTAATCCAATTTGGATTACTAGTTTATTACACCTGTGTTCCACCGAGGCCGAAGTGGAGTGAAACGACACTGAGACCCAGATGGAACACAGTTAGTAACACTCCTGAGGAGGTCGACACTGAGAGCTTGCTCGAAGTGGAGACCGAACAAGGAGTGTTACTATCAGCAAAGGCAAGAGCACACTCGTAGATTATTTACGTAATCCACGAGTTCGACCAATTTTTCCATGTAATTTGGCCAACTGGATTGCTGAATTATTACACCAAAACGAGAGGAGCGACAGACAGCAACCATGCCAAACTACAAGCACTGCCAGCTACGATCTAGGGGAATAGTGTATTCTTTGTTGCTCCGCTGGCGTTTGAACAACAACGACAATGACGGCGACGACAACTAAAGTTAATTTTCGTTGCTCCCCTAAGCTACAAACGCAAAGCCGTTCAACATGATCGATACTGCCTCGTCATTGCGGACATTTTGGTACCAGTTTGGTTCCCTAGCTCCCAATATTCAGGGAGATATCAATTTTTTACTGTCACCATTCTTGTTGGTCTCGTTGTTGATTTGTTTGGTGGTGTGCTTCTTCTTTTTGTTTTCATTTTTGGTTTTCCGTTTCGGTTTTGGTTTTGGTTTTGTTTGATTACTTTTGTTTTTAGGGTGCCGGATTACTTTTTCTAGCAAGCCCTTATGTAATCTGGTAGCGTTGATTTCTACTGTCTTAGTACGGAGCTCGCTGGATTACAGAATTGGATTACTTTCTTTTAGGGCCTACGGGTGTAATCCGGTGAGGTGCTACAGGTGCTAATGAATTGATTAAAAATTAACTTATGTTTCTTAGTAGGAGCTCCTCGAGTTTTGGTGTAATAATTTAGTAATCCAGTTGGCCAAATTACATGGAAAATCGGTCGTACTTGTGGATTACAACAAGTAATCATGTCCCATAATTGTTTTCCAGTACTGAGTTCTACTTGGATAAAATGGATTACATGATGATTACTTGTTGTAATCCAATTTGGATTACTAGTTTATTACACCGCGCGGCCGAGCAACTCGTAGATTATATTGTGACGTACGGTACATAATCAGGAGTCATAAATAAGAGGGGTGCGACACGACGAGTTTCCACTGAAACCATGATAGGAGGATTTTGGAAAAAACTTCCCCAGCTAAATTTTTAAAAGTATGTTTTTACTGAATAATGCTAGTAGTAAAAAGGACAGTGAAACACCTGATTCCCAAAGGTACTTCCAATCACTTTCTGACCTTCATATTACATACACACATTCCTTATACTCTTGAGAGACACATAGCAAGTGGCGTTTGGCTGTATTATTCATCTGTGGCGTTCTTGACAAGCACATGTGGGGTGACCACCAAACAATGGTTGAACGGTCTGTCTGTCATCTGTTTTTGCTGGTCAGTCCCACCAAAAATGATTCCAAACCCACAAACAGTCTGTCCGCTGTCCATTTTTGCTGGTCAGCCCCACCAAAAATGATTCCAAACCCACAAATAGGTCTGTTCATCATCCGTTTTCGCTGCTTTTTTCTCACAATATCTTGTGCTGTCTCTCTCTTTAATAAATACAATTCTCTGCATAGTAATCAGCCCAAACAA
This sequence comes from Pseudo-nitzschia multiseries, assembly GCA_037355745.1. Classification (NCBI taxonomy): domain Eukaryota; phylum Bacillariophyta; class Bacillariophyceae; order Bacillariales; family Bacillariaceae; genus Pseudo-nitzschia; species Pseudo-nitzschia multiseries. The sequence continues at coordinate 1,870,567 of CM074783.1, forward strand.
GCTAAATATTCAGCTTCCTCACAAAAAGTTGGTTTAGAGTGAGCCCTGTAACTCATTTTAATATTGCTTTTTGATTGAGTTGCTATCATTTGAAAGTGTAGTAGTTTTACTAGCATTATACAGTAAAAACAGACTTTTCAAAATTTAGCTGGGGAAGTTTTTAACAAAACCCTCCTACGGTACAAGTTTAGTTGCTAATGCCACTCGATTTTAAAAGACTGAAGACTGGTTATGAGCCCACTCATTTCGCTGCTCTACCAACAACCTAGCTATTTGGTCTATCCTTGCTAACTACCTTGATATAGCTTGAACACTAATACATACCTCGCGCCCAAATTGGTTGGGTTCTTAGCTATCCATAGATACCCAATAAGCTGGTTCTCTGCCTGCCTGACCTTTTCTAGTAGTGGGTTACTCACGAGGCAAAAAAAAACTTGAAAATCTCCCATTTTCATTACCATGGATAGGGACCTGTCCCCCCCCTTGGTGTTAGCCCATTCACACGGAACTGTCTAGGAAATCGAAATGTCGTTCACCAGTTGATGATGTTACCAGATGGCAGTATTGACTTGGACGCAGATCCCGTTACCATGCAATTGCTGGATCTCGAATTCCGAAATGATAATGCTATTGCAACACTTAAGGAGCATGGGTTTGCAGGCGAGGTTTTTCTAAAACTAGCCCCACGCAACTACGGAAAGAACCCCGCAAAAGCAACTCTACCAAACACACGAGCTTGCCAAGACCAAATCCAAGAAGCAAAGAACACACCAGGCCCCAAGTATGCGGTATTGAACGGAGGAGCCTATAACTGCACGGATCAGATCATTGTAAACGAGAGGATTCGCCGTGGAGGAATAATCAAAGCGATGGAGGGCACGAAATCTAAGGCTGCGGCATACGGCAAAAAGAAAGAAGCAGCTCAACCCCTAATCGACAAATGTGATGGTGACTTTATGGATCTCCCTGTATCTGAATTGAGGAAGTTGTTTGAGTGGAAGCTACAAGAGAAGAGCACACGCCTAAACAAGGATGATATGGTGGGTGCTCTTATGGAGGCAGAGGAGGATCCACCAGTTGGTGAAGTGAAATGGAGTGCAGTTGATGAAGCTGAAATGAAAAGACTGATTGAAGAGGATATCAAAATTAAAGATACAGAGCTAGGAAAAGCAATGGCAAAGGATATTAAGGAGATGCTCTCCATGACAAAAAGCATTACTCCACAGAGAATGGAAATTGCTGAAGCACATCTTACCCCTGAGGAATTGGAACATCTCAGGGCAGTGAGGATGAATTGGCCTTGCCAAGGCTAGTACGGTTGCTTGTAGTTAGGGCTGTGTGTGAGCAAGAGCGTCATTGTCGAAGCGAAACGCGAGTCCTTCTTCTTGTACTCCTCGGCGCCCTCGTCAAGCTACTACAAGAACAACAAGAGCAACAACAAGAGCAAGAATGTGACGAAAACGACGACTCGCGTTTCGCTTCGACGACGATGCTCTCTACCACCGTACCGTACGGTGCTTGGTACAGTGTAATTCGATTAGTTGAATGGTTTATTTGTTATTCATCCCAAAGTAGTTTTAGATTGGTTGCAATTGGTTGCAATTAGATGGATTAGCAAGCAAAAAAGTGACGAGAGAAAAAAAAGAAAAAAAATCGTCTCGGAGATTTCGTCCGATTCGTCCGAAATTGGTTCGAAATCCGGGTTCCTTAGAATATACGGGTCCCCTGTGGACAGGTTAAGATTTAGTTGCTAATGATACGCGCTGACGCTCTGTAGATTTTGGTACATTTTCTACGTGTCCGAGTGGCATTAGCAACTAAACTCGTACCTCGTACCGTATCATGGTTTCAAGGACCCCCATTTTTTTCTTCTAGTATCATGCAGCGAAAACGGATGACGAACAGACGGCGTGTCGCACCCCTCTTATTTATGACTCCTGCAAGTAATTACCTACCGGTACGATACGTACTCGTACTGTTACCGGTACAGCAGCAGCAGCAGCAGCCATCGAAGAAGTCACAGCCTCATGTTATATTTTTCTTACTTCCTTACTAGTATTTTGTTCGGTTCTCTACGTACCGGTACTACCGAATGAACAGAACCCGTACGGGTACACTAGATCACTTCACTTCCGTGGTTTGGTTTGGTTTGGTTTGGAGTGTCTGGTCACAGAACTAAAACTATACCGGTAAGATTACCGGTACCGAGTACGTCGCGTCGCGTCACGTTACGTTACGTCACGTCCGCGATAGTATAGTATCCGGTCTATCGATATCGATATCGATATCGATATTCGATATCGATATTCGAAATCGGACGCAGCTCTACCGGTACATACTCGTATACTCGTAGTATAGTTGGTCCATTCTTTTTTCGCAAACCGCAACCATGCTGTACCGTACGAGTACAAGTATCGTACGAGTATCGTACCATAACGGCGGTGCCATGTCGTGCCGTGCCGTGCCGTAATTACGAGTGGGTTGGTTTGACTATGATCGCACCGGAAGACAGCCCGACAACTGGACAACACCAACAAGGTACGTGCGTACGCAATCTTGCACCAAACTGTACCTGCACCGTACCGGTACCGGTACTGTACCGGTACGGTACCGGTACGACGAGAGGAGACCACCGTCGACAACACATGTCGTCACACAACACAACACAACACACACATCATCGAATTCAATTCAATCCAATCCAATTCAATCCATCCTATCCTCGAGAAAAGGAACCAAATTCAAAACCAAAACCAAACAAACAAACAAACAAACGAGAGTGACGATCCCGAGTGGCGTCGGCAACCGGCAGTTGCATGCCTCTGCCGAGTAGAAAACGCGAGACGCTCGGAGCGGTGGACGGAGTCAAATTCTGCTCTCTGGGTCATACCATTGTCCCTGACGCAACGCCTCAGATATCCGACTCGTTTTGGTTTTTTGGGGTTTTTTATTGGGTTTGGTGGTCGGTTTTTTGGTAGATGTTGTTGTTGTTGTTGTTGGAGTGTTTGTTGTTGTTGGAGTGTTTGGGTGGTTTTCTTTCCCGGGTGGGACCTGGTTGTGGTGGTGCCGGCGGACCGGACTGCACTGGACAACATGCATCGTCCCGTCCCATCCCATCATTGTCGACCAATCGCTATCTGTCGTTTTCGCTCACCACCGAGTTGGTTGTTTCTGTACCGTACTTTTTTCACTTGGTTTCGATTGCGGGTTTTGTGAACAGTTGGTAGATGCATACCGTGCATACATACCGTTCATACATACATACATACATACCCGTTCGCCAGAAATCGACTCAGGGAACCGGTGTTGTACGGTATACGAGTACGAGTACTGTACTGTACTGTTGTGAAGTGGCGCAGAAACAAACGCAACCAACCACAACAAACAATCGATGAGAGTCTGCCGCCATCGGCTTGATCGATCGATCGATCGATTGTGGTGTTGGTGGCGGCGGCGGTAGTACCGGTACGGTAGGCGCTACACTCCGTGCGTCTTTCCAATGGTGGTGGTGTGAGCCATATCATCGCGCGCGCATACACATACACATACACGCACGTCTCTCCCTCGGTGGAGTGGTGCGGTTGCTGCTGCTGCTGCTGCTGCTGCTGCTCGTGTAATAATGGTAGTACATTGCGTCGTCTAGTTGTTTAGTCTCGTCTCGTCCTCCGATCGTTCCCCAATCCATGCGGCACGCAGCATCTTCCAACACATTGTATACCGTACGGTACGGTACGTACCGGAAAAGGGAGGGAGGAAGGGAATAATTCTCGTTCTCGTTGCGTCGAAAGGGTACTGAATGAATGAATGAATCAATTACGGTATTTATTATCGCATTTTTCGTTACGTCGCGCGACCCGCGCCGATCGGATCGATCGATCCAATCGGACGCAACATCAACAACAAAAACCCATTCATTGGTCCGTGGCATGCAACAAACGAGTTCGAGACCACCGCCACCGAGAAGACGACCCGTCGAATTCGTTCGTTTCGTGCCACGGACCAAACAAAACAACCAACGGTTCACTCGATCGATCAATCAAATTATGATTAACTACTCCCTCCGTCCCAAAATATTTAGACATTGTGGCCACTTTTGGGCGTCCCTAAATATTTAGACGTTATGAATTGATGTGTGTAGGAACATGTAGAACTAGTACTAAATTAATCAATTACGGAGCATTCTAAACTTCTCTCATGTTCAGGGCTGCCAATGTCTGCTGAGCAAAAGTCACAGTGTCAGCATCACAAGTGATAGACACAGGGAGGTTGTCCTCTTTCAAGAGTTTTTCCTTGCCCATATGACGGAGTTTGTAGCTGTTGTTACCTTGGACTTTAATAGACTCTTCCAATGCACACTGAAGAGATAAAAAGACGCTGTTCAGAGCAATAGTGCTGGTCTCAACCAATGCTTCCTCCACATGTGCAATCAGCTGGTCGATGTTCTTGGCCCTCTTCTTGTATTGCAGAGCCTGGATGGAAGCAAAGAAGCCCAAATCTAAGACATTGAAATCAGGACTATTTGGTGGTTGTGTTGTCACAGTGATATTCCAACCAGCTTCACGAGCCGCCTCTCTCACTGCTGCCCTAGATCGCAAATGATGGGGTTTTGCATTGTCCTCCTGTATAAAAATAGGCCTGCTCTTCCAACGTACTGGAAACTTCTCTTGAATTGCAGGGAGCACTTTCTCCAACATCATCTTCTGGTATTCAGCAGCATTGACAGAAGGGATATTCTTTGTCACCATTGTTCCTCTTGGACGGTTCACTGAATTGCGCTGAGCAGGTTCCTTCACAACAAAAGGCCAGATGCCTATCTTGCCATCAAACCCAGCGTTCCGGTCAGCATCATGCCTTGGACGAGCCACGGCACACAGAAACATAACTTTTTCAATGAACCGTTTTGACTTACAAGTAGAGTGTGGTTCAGCTTCACCAGAGCACAAGTAGGTTTTTTGGTTTGTTGTCTTCATGAAGAACCACTTCTCATCAATGTGAATCGTGTCATACATATCTTCAAACTTGCCATCAGGTTTGATGCGAGACAAAGCAAACTCAACTCTTGCTTTTTTGTTTTTCTCTGTGAGGAAGGGTTTCACAGCCCCACTGTGTCTGAGTATCTGTCCCTTCTTAACATAGTTACCCAAGGTGGTTCTGGCAATTCCACTTGCAGCAGAAAGAGTACGCAAGTCACACCTATCTTCGTAAGAGACTTTCCTGACAGCCTCTTCCACAGCAGCAAAGGTGCTCTTTCTTCCACAGTTTTTCCTATTGGTAGACACATCCCCAGCAGGGCAGGTTTCAGGATCCACTGTTTCCAGGTACATCTTCCAAACCCTAGAGCAAGTTCTTGCAGTCACGCCAAACAATGCAGCGGATTCTTTGAAAGCCCCCTTTGGAAGCTTTGCACTAGTGGTGCTTTGCTTTGGTAGAAGGAAGTGGACAACAGCTTGACGCTCGTTCAGAGTCAGGTTCCGATTGCGACGGGGAGATACTTCATCAGTAGGAAGTACTTCAAGGCTTGGTGGTGCTAGGCTTGTCATGATGCTGGTGTGTTGTTGTTGTTGTTGTGTGTTGTTTGTTGTTTGTTGTTTGTGTTGTTACGTGCCTGTAAGATTGTGAGAAAAAGGAATAGACTAGGTTGATTGTTGAATGCTGTTGATGCTTCCTTTCTGCTTCCATTGCAGATTGATTCGCGACCGTGCTGCCCTTGCCCGTGTGCTTGCCGCTGCTTTGGATCGATCCGCGCCATCTGAATCTGTAGGTCGTCTTTTGCAACACTCCCCCTTGTAGAATCTGTAGAAGAAGAGTACATTCGCGACCGTGCCTGTGGGCTTGTTGTGTGTTGTGTGTTGTGTGTTGTACTAGCGTTGAGTGTTGCAAAAGATGGCGCGGGGGAGTGATACACAATCCGCGCCGTCTTTTGAATCTGTAGAATGGCTTCTTTCTTGTTGCTTGTTGGCTTGCTTTCGAAAGAAACTCGGCACTCGTTGTCCTGCGGATCTGTACCCCCCCCCCCTGTAGAAGTGTACTGCTGGTTTCTTTGTTTCGCTTTCAAACTGACTCTCTCCCCCCCCCCCCCCGTAGAAGTGCTGACGCACTTGATGACGACGCTGACCAACAGAGGTGCTTGGCGCTTCTTGTTGGCTGTAGAAGTGTACTGATTGTGATCCTTCTTTGTTTTGCGTTCGGACCGACGATGACGACGCCGACCAACAGAGGTGCCCCCCCCCCCACCCCGTACGATGTACGGTAGAAGTGTACTTGTACTGATCCTTCTTTGTTTCACGTTCAAACTGACAGAGGTGCTCAATCGGATCCACTACATACTTAGTCAGCCAATGGAGGTGCAACAACAACAATAGGAGTGGAATACATGAAAGTTACCGGGTGAAAAATGCGAGTGACCGGGAGTGAAAAAATCACCGTGTAAAAACACACACACAAAAATTCGCGATGAAAAATTCGCGCGATCTAAAATGCCCTCTCAGATCAGTTTTTTGCATCAGTTGAGTTTTTCCAACTGAAACCAGTGAAAATGGCATGCTTCCGGAGCATAAAATGGCTCTCTTTGGAACACCTATGAAAGGACAAGAACATTCTTCATGTTTCTTACCACTATGCCCTTGCAAACATTCAGTGTCTTAGCTTGCATGTGGAAGTATCCGGACGTTAAAATGACCAGCAGAACCCTCTTAACCGGAGGAATCACTTTTGCAAGGCGTGACAGCCCTTCTTTAACTCCCTATGAAAGGTACACCAATACCACTGAAATGTCTAACGTTTAACCCATCATGAGGAGTTGATTAAGGAGAGTTCAACCCAAAAAGCCCGGTTGGCATCCATTGAGTATTGACCTTATTTCAAGTATTAACGTCCATACTGTCTAAATATTTTGGGACAGAGGGAGTACATTATTATTATTTGTTGTACGATCCGCTAGTATCGTGTCGCATCGCATCTCGTGTCATTAGTGATGAGTGATATATACTCGTTGTTGTTGTTGTTGTTGTTGTTGTGGACCGTTGTGTCGTATTGCGTCGTTGATGGATTCCCCCCATTGACCACACATTATCGTACGAGGTACTACACATACTCGTGTTGTGTTTGCGTTCGTTCGTTCGTTCGTTCGTATACTCTAGTATGGTTAAGTGTTGTGCACACCGCGAATGGTTACAATCGAACAGTTCCGGATCGATGATGTCCCAGAGGCGGAGGCGGAGGTCGATATCCCCCACTCCACCAGCAGCCGCTTTCGTTTCCGCTTTGGTTTCCGCTTCCGTGAAGGTGTGCCCTCCCACCGCTTGCGGGACGAGACAGACAGACAGAACAGGCAGGACGAGGCAGCCGTTGCGGTGTTGCGGTTGATTTTAACCTTTGCGAGGGTGGTCCGATATGATACGGAACGATACGATACGATACGGAACGGTCCTCATTATTGCCGGGTCGGTCGCGGTCACCACCCGCTCGGAAACTGCCGAATCGTCTTCGACGATTCGGCACAGAACCCCGACGAGTTCCCCGGCGGTTGGCAGTTGATGTTGTTGTTGTTGCTGCTGCTGTTGTTGTCGTTGTTGTTGTTGCTGCTGCTGTTGTTGTCGTTGTTGCTGCTGTTGCTGCTGCTGTTGCTGCTGCTGTTGCTGCTGCTGTTGCTGTTGTTGCTGTTGTTGCTGTTGTTACTGTTGTTACTGTTGTTGTTGCTGTTGTTGCTGTTGTTGCTTCTGTTGCTGCTGTTGTTGCTGCTGTTGGAGATCGATGGATAGAGACTGCTGCTGCCGTTGTTGTTTCGGGATACACGCGTGGTTGTTGCTGCTGCTGCTGCTGCTGCTGCTGTTGCGGATGGTTGTGACAGTGACACCAGCAGCCTCGGTGGTTTTGGCAGATTTCATACCGAATCTGCTCTTGCCAGAGGAGGAGCTTGGTGCTTTGGTCGTTGGTCGTTGGTCTTTGGTGCTTTGGTTTTGATCTTTGCCTTGGACGAGGACCGCGACGAGCCCTTCTTCTTGTCGGTGCCTGCGAGGGTGGGTTGATTCGGGGAAACGACAGCTGTTCAGCGACCATCTTCGTGATTGATTTTGTTGGGCTGGAATATAGATAGAACGCGTTGCGTTGCGTTGCGTTGCGTTGCGTTTCAGAGTTTTATTTATTAGTACCTAATAGTTTCCAACGGATCGAACCGAGAACCGAACCGAACCGAACCGAATCATATCCTTGTAAAGAATCGAATCGAATCGAATCGAATCGAATCGAATCTCAAATCGAATCGAAGCAGAATAATGTCGGGAAACGAAGCCACGGGTCCGGAACCACGAACTGAACGGTGTTGCGTGGTGGACATTGACAGTGTCTAAGTATTGTATGATATAATTTCTCGATCTCCTCTGATATTGCAGTCTTTGGGTGTGTTGTGTTGTGTTGTGTTGTGTTGTGTTTGCGTTGTGTTTGTGTTTGTGTTTGTGTTTGCGTTGTGTTTGTGTTTGTGTTTGTGTTGTGTGGCCGTGCTTGATTGCATCGTGTTGTATGTGCTCCAAACTACGTATGGTTCCCTAACCGGACAACGAACAACGAACAACGAACACACTGTCATAAAATCCTGGCTGTCGTTGGGTGCGTCTGCTGCGTCTACTGCGTTGTACAGTCGATACAACCAACCGGTGCCGTAGAGTCAAGATGGATGGATGGTCTTGTTTATATTATATACTCAATGAATGCGTGTCCAGAAGGAACCATTTCGGCATCGGGTGTTGGTCCGAGAAGAGATCATCCGTTGTGCTACCGAGCGAGCGCAAGCAAGCCGCTTATTTTACTATCGCATGTATCACATCATGAAACAATTTTCCGTGCTCGTTATTAAATTTTCTGTGAACACCCATCACAGTGCTGTATACAGTGCTCAGTAAGATACAAGTAGGTACGAGTAATTAGCCTAGACGTACCGTATCACAACATATTAATTACGCACTTTCACTACTACTTGTTGTATTCAAGTCGGGTTTTCAGGATGTTACAGGGCCCACCAGTATCGTTTTGGAATAATATTCAACCTAGAAAAACGATTTCTGCTTTTTTTCGTTTTACGCTTATCTATCATTCTTATTTTTTCCATGTGGAAGAGTCTAGATGATGCTTTGTCCATTGTCACAACAACAACAACATGATGTGATTCTTTTTTGGGACCATGTGCGTGCTTAAGTAATACTCGTGATAATTGTATGACTGATTCATTCGTCGTGATCGAAACCGCCGGATAACTGTTTACGCCACGTCGTACTTATCAGAATTTGTGTCACTCCCGGTTGGAGAAGCAACTTCCGGACTAGCGAGCGTTGAGGCGTCGGTCTACGAGTCACACTTCCATACTGAGTATCGCAATCGAATTTTCAGCGATGGATCCGCGCACCGCTCACACCGAAAAATTTGTCACTCAGATTTCCTTTCATCGCTCAAAGACATATTTAACACTATTGCCGTCGGATGCAGTTCACGGTAGACGATAGTGTTTCTTCGAGCTTTATTAAGCCGGTTTCGCTTTTCCACGTTAATATATACTCGTACAGTATATCGACGTTTGTGTGAAGGTGTGAATTCATCGTTTTGGAAGCAGATCGACGGCAAACCCGTGGTCGCTATATGCGCCGTTCGAGAAATCTCGATAGGGATAACAGATATCATCGGGAATTTTCCTTCTCTTAATTTTGGTTCGTATTTTTGTTTTGTGAGTCGCATGCCATGCCTTAGAATGAAAGAATGATAACCGTAGGTGGAAGAAGGTTCATTCATACAATACAACAAACACCGTACGGTAGATCCGCAATCCATGGTGAATCGCCCGTGATCAAGTACGGTAGTCTAAACAAAAAACGCACAAGACGACTCTCTCATTTTTTCGAGGAAAGAACAAATTGGTTGTGCAACAAAGAGGAGTCTCTTCCATAAACTTGCCCCGCCGAACCTTGCGCCGAAAGAGATCGTGTTCTTTCGATAATCGCAAACTTCCTCGCCGTCGCTAACAACAGTTGCCATCGCCATCTCCATCTCCATCTTCGTCACAATCACAATCATCAATCGCCTGCCAATCAATCAATCAATCAATCAATCAGTCCGCCGTCTCGACTCGTCTCGTCTCGAGAGAACGGACCGACCATGGCCCTGAGCATGCTGCTAGGACGCACGTCCGGCTGGTTCTATTCTACTACCGAACAGAACGGTGGTGGCGTGGTCCCTGTACCTGCCGGCAGCAACGACGGTGCGTCTGTAGCAGTTCCGCACTCGACATCGGCTGGTAGTAGTGGTGGTGGTGCTAGTAGTGGTGGTGCTGCTGCTGTTGCTGGTGCTGTTGTTGTTGCTCCTCCCTTTGTGGGGAGAAACATGAAATTTTCCGGAACGAAACGCAAGAACAACATGATGACCATGAGCGGCATCATGATGCACGGGAACAAGCACACCGCCCGCAGCAGCACCAGAAGCAGACCACGCAGCACCAGTCGAAGCACAACAACAAACCACCGCAGCGGCACCAGACCCCGCAGCACCAGCCGAAGCACCGTTACAAGCCGAAGCACCGCCACCAGCCGAACCACCGCCAACAGCCGAAGCACCGCCACCAGCCGCAGCACCGCCACCACCAACAGTAGTAGTAGTAGTAGTAGTAGTAGTAGACGCAGACGCAGACGCCGAAGACGCAGACGCAGCACCAGCCGAAGCACTGCCACCAGCCGAAGCAGCAGACGCAGTCGCAGTCGCAGCAGCAGCCGCAGCAGCTTCCTCAGCCGTATATCATCAACGAGGACATACGATTTCGGGTTGGACGACGACGACGACGACGATGACAGCGTGGGATTGTTGCTCAGCAATACTAACTTTGCGAGATCCTCCTCCAAGGCATCGTATTGCATCGAGTACAATCGGTCGCTCCTGAGCACGTCGTTGATGACGCAGGGCAGGGACGGAGAGGACATCTATTCGGTAGAGTCCTCCTCTCTCCTTCCGTTACAACAACAACGAGGAAGAGCAAGAACAAGATCGAACATTGACGCAGGAAGAGCAGCAGAAGAAGCAGCAGGAGCAGCAGGAGGAGCAGCAGGAGCAGGAGCAGCAGGAGCAGGAGCAGCAGCAGCAGCAGCAGCAGGAGGAGGAGGAGCACCACCACCCTCGTCGTCGTCGTTGGACAAGAAGAGCAGTAGGTACACCATCACGGGTGTTGTCGCTCCACCTGTACCGCGCAAGGAAGTCACCTTCGATGTTCCCACCTTCGAGGATGTCGACGACGACGACGAAGAGAGCAGCTGCTGCAGCAGCAGTACCAGCAGTACCGCCACCAGCCGCAGCAGCTATACCTGTAGCAGTTCGGTGGGTTCGGACGCTTATACCACTACCACCGACCATTTTTTGGAAGACGACTTGTTATTGGCAAGAAGGAGGAGTGCCTCGCTCAATCACCGGCGGCGAAAACAAAAACAAAAACAAACACAAACACAAACACGACAACGGCAACGACAACGACAACGCCAACGAAAAACAAAACAAGAGGAAGTCGGTCGTGGACGCACCACGCTTTGGGGCGCCGGGGGTTTGGGTTTGTTCTGTGCACCTCTACCTCTGCCACTAGCAGCACACTCCATTGACGAAGACGAAGAGGACTTTGCTGCGGAAGCCCTCGAAATCTACGACGGCCGATGTGGCGGCAGCGAGTCCAAGCTGGATATGGAAGAGTACGATGACGACGATGATGAAACGCGGCAGGGATGCTCGTCGTACACGGTGGTGGACGACGAGAACGACGACGACGATAAAAGAGAAAAGCCAGACGAAGAACGAGAACACGACGTAGTAGAAGAACAAAGGGAACAACGACAAGAAGACATCCGGGATGGGAACGAAGAGAAGGACGACAGCCGTGGTTGTCCTCCACACGAAGAATGCCGCAACGTGGTGGCATCCAAATCAAAATCAAAATCAAAACTGAAACTCAAGCTCAAACCCATTCATGTCGTTCAAACGAAACCAATGACCGCCACCACCAGGCCGCCTCTGCCTGGCCAACGCGGCAACTATCCTCCCGGAACATCGGGAGTACAAACACTCATCGAACAAAGAAGAAACGAACGACGAATGTTGATGCTGCGAGACATCAGCGTGGATGACGATAATAATACAGTTGTCTCGCTCGGGAGCATCGTCGACAACTGCCAGAGGTACCAGACCGTGGGTCGAAGCCGAAACGGCTTTGCGTTCTCACGTCGCCATCTATTGGGATCGCGACACAGCCGCAGCAGCAACAACAAGAAGCATTCTCAACATCATCTGCTACCACCGGCAGCAGTGCTCGCGCAACAATCGGAAACCAGGCCTTCCACCACTACTGCGGATTCGAATTTGGGAACCGCCGACCACGTGGAACGCAAGCCGGGCAAGACGGCGGAGGGAAAAACCGCTAGGGGAAAACAAAGGTCACCACCACCACCACCTGCACCACCATTATCATCCGAGCAAACGTGTGCGTCGGAAGATGGAAGGACTCAATCGACGACGTCGTTGTCGTCCAAAAAGAAAGGGATCCCGGCGAGCGCCGCAACACAAGCGGATCTCCCGGTAGCGTCGTCGTCGGCGGCGGCGTCGTCGACACCGACCGCACCCTCGCCACCACCACCGTCCCAACCCGGTGTGGGTTCCTCCGAAACTCCCGGGCCGGATTCTTCCATGTCGAAGCAGTTGTATCGACGGAAGCAACGTTGGCGTTTGTTCTTGCGCAGAAAGAAAAAACTGGGACACCTCTGAAACTGAAAGAGAATGGATGGATGGATGGATGGATGGACGGGGGCATTTGGTGATTAATCGACGAGCGGGCAACAATCACCCTTTGTTCGAGAGAATGAATGAGTGCAATTGCAATTGCAATTGCAATTGCAGCACGAGTACATCCATACACAAAGCCTAGTACTACTGCAACCGGAGGAGGGAGCATTGTGATAGTTCTACTATTTTTTTACTAGAAGCGATTGCCAATGTTGTATGGTACGACTAGATGTAAACATTGCACAAAACATTGAATAGTAGAATGAATGCAAATCTCAATCACTTCCAAGAGTTTTCTCCAGCTTTTCATTTCCTACAAAAAGTACTTCGTATCAAGCAAGAATGCATGAGTACATACCGTAACTGTAACATGCAGGAATTGTTTCCTCACGAACTTTGTAGATTTTTGCTATGCAACCGTATCTGTGTCATCCGCTATAATAAGCATCCTTACTCCGACATTCTTTGGATTCATTGCTTGCTTGCAGATAGGAATGCGATCGATTCGCAAGCAATAGTAGGAAATAAGAAATGAGTTCCACTTTTTCGTAACTCAGGATATGATGTTACGGAGTATTTCGTGCTAGTAACTGTCGACTTACCGGTACTCTCGCGCGCGCGGTGTGAATTGATACAGCGAGCCGAATGAAAGTAATGGTAGTGCCACGTGGCACTCCCTACGAATGGTAGAAGGCCAGACCGGGGGAATCTAGTAGATTTCACTATCACTGAAACTAGCTTCTAAGCACACGCTCAGACCCCGATAGCCTCAACAAGAAGCAGGCCAAGGATTCCGCTAGCAAGCTCAAGCGTACCAAGGAAATACAATAGATTCTTCCCTGTATCACCGGATAGATGCTGTGTCACTGTATCACGGTAGCTCGTAGGAATGGCTTGCGACCAAAAGACGCGTACGAATCGAAATGAGCTTCGAAAAGCAACCCAAATTACAGTCTAGCACTAACAAGCCGGTAAAGGATCCCTCCAGCAAATCCAAGCCCACAGCTCACTCTTTTTGCTCCTAATCGATAGTAGTACGTCCGATAACTGTCCCGCGACCCTTTTTTTTTCGTCGCAAGGTACTTTCGCCACCCTTGCTTGTGTGTAATTTTGACACGAGCCCCCCCTGTGATTCAGTAGCTTCGTATCAAGCTCATTTTTCTAACTCTCAATCCCTGGTTCGCGATTATTTTTTTCCTTGGGTCATGAATAATTATTATTAATTTTTAATATAACCTACTCGTACGTTCGCGAATCACACCTACTAAAATTAAATACGCAAGGTCATGACTCACAACCGAGCCCCCCCTGTGATTTGGTGGATTCGTATCATACTCATTTTTCTAACTCTCAATCCCTGGTTTGCGATTATTTTTTTCCTTGGATCATGAATAATTATTATTAATTTTTAATATAACCTACCCGTACGTTTGCGAATCACACCTACTAAAATTAAATACGCAAGGTCATGACTCACAACCCTTAAAATGTATCTCCATTGCTTCGTCCGATAACTGTCACGCGACCCCTTTTTTTTTGTCGCAAGGTACTGTCGCAACCCCTTTTTGTGTGTAATTTTAACACGAGTCCCCCTTGCGATTCACTAGGCCAATATCAAGGTACGTTTTCTAACTCTCAATATGTGGGTCGCGTTTACTTTTTTCCCTGGGTCATGAATAATTACTATTAATTTTTAATAAAACTTACCCGTATGATCGCGAATCACATTTACTAGAATTAAATACGCAAGGTCATGACTCACAACCAAACCCCCCCTGTGATTCGGTCGCTTCGTATCATGCTCATTTTTCTAACTCTCAATCCCTGGTTCGCGATTATTTTTTTCCTTGGGTCATGAATATTGATTTTTAATTTTTAATATCACCTACCCGTACCTTCGCGAATCACATTTACAAAAAAGAATTTTGCAACGTCATGACTCACAACCAGTAAAATTCAACATTAGTGCTCGCGACACGCAACCCCTAAAATGTATCTCCATTGCTCGCTACCCACTACCCTTATAATTTAATATTTGTGCTCGCAACAAACAACCCTTGAAATTTACTATCATCGCTTGCGACTACCTACCACTACAGTTGAATTATTCGTGTAAAGAATTTGCCTAATAGTACTATCGTATGCAAAATATGTATGATATGTACGAGTACTTCTTTCTGTACAATTTAATCGTATTTGTCACACAGAACGAACCCTCGTCAAATTAGTGAATGGACTGACAAAATGAACAGTATCGATTCTGAAAACAAGGCCTAAACTTCCTCCATTTCGTCAAGCAATTGTCTCCATGCCGGATCAATATAGTTTTCATCCTCACTTTCCTCTTCAGCAAGACTACTGGCAACAGTGCCACCATTATTCGACACAGTACTGGAAGGATTGCTTTCTGAGTAGAATCTTTGTAGCATCATTTTCTCCAAATTTATACCCGTTTTGGGATTTTCTCTTAACGTTTGTATCTTCTTGCACAATTTAGTGAACACTTTCCGTCCTTGTTTGTCCCATCCATTTGCACTTCCACTTTTTGAATCGCAATATTTTTTTTTCATGTATTTTGTTTTTTTTTGTGTCGTGTATGTTCCATCAAGTTTCATTTCCTTTTGTTTTTCCCAATTTCTGTACTCGTTGTCAATTATCATTAGGGCAAAAGCCTCATCCGTAACACTAAAGATGCGTCACATAAACGATGCTCGTGCTTTCGTAAAATTCGTGCAATATTTTAAAATATTCCGAAACATTTTGTTGCGCGCACAATAAATAATTCTCTACCTATTTTTGCACGCAACAATTTCAAGTAGGACTATTTTCCTATCCATTTTTTCACCCCCTGTTTCATGGTTGCTTCCAAATTTTTCTATTCTACAATTTTGTTTCATGCTTACCCCGTTAATATTTACTCGCCATTTAATTTTTGTTATTTTCCACACGAAACTCATCTTTTGTAATAATATCCTCTATGTACACTGATATTGTCGTAGCGTTGATACCATTTTCTGAACAAATATAGGCGCTTCTTGATAACCAGCAATGTATTCTGTTATGTTGCTTTCACAATACTCACACTACATTTATCGAATATCAAATTCCAACAACCATATTTTTGTACTAATAAGAAAATATTTTATCCGCATTTGCAATACTCTCCGACATTTTACAATATTCACGCTACGCTTATCAAATACGGAAATACAACAAACATATTTTGTAACAAATACGAAAGTATTTTATCAGCCTTTGAAATTACCTCATTTATTGTATTATATTCGAACAGAAGACCCGGAACAATATTTTGCTAACCATAAAATAATAACGAACTAGCCGTTCTACTATTGATGTTGATATCATCCATTACTCTTGTTCGTTTTTATTGTATTCCATGAAAAATTTGTAGTCCTCATCATCTTCGCCAAGAATCTCAACCAAGGTACGTTTTCGCTTCCGTGTTTTTCCCTCTTTGTTCTCCTCCTTATCTTGTTGTTTACGATTGCCATTTTGTTTTTGGTACATTTTAAGTATTTCCGTCTCTAATTCTTTTGACTGTTGTTCCTCCCTTCGTTCTTCTAATTCACTTACTAGGTATTCGTAAAGATCTTGTCCCTCGTTACTCCACCCCTCCTTATTTCCAGACTTACCGTCAGTGAATTTTTTTCTCAACCTCGTGCCCTTTGTTGTGTTTAGCCACGAGTCGTAGTCGTTGTAAAGGAAAAGCAATGCAAAAGCTTCATCGCTTGGTGTGAAAATGGTACTGATTGTCATTCTGACTGATTTTCTTTTGAAGTCTGTCTGTTTTGGTGACACAGCTCCAAGAATTCTTTTCATGAAGTATTTGAATTCTGGTGAATTTTTCCGCCGATAGTCTTCGTGCAATTGGTACCTATTTTCTGAGTTAACGTCTTGGGTGTCCGTGATTAGAACCGTTCCTGGGAAACTATCTGGTATCTGGTTGTTTCTTTTATCGTCTACGTGTCAGTGTTAATACGACCAAAATGTTAGAATGGATTATGAACGATTGCATGCCGGCAGTCATTTTCTTGTTGGTTGCGTACCTTTGTAGTTTTTCCTGGCAAGAGTTTGAGCATTGTGCCTACACGCAGTCACTGCTCGGCAATAAATTCCACTCCACTTTTG
The DNA here is from genome assembly GCA_037355745.1 of Pseudo-nitzschia multiseries. Taxonomy (NCBI): domain Eukaryota; phylum Bacillariophyta; class Bacillariophyceae; order Bacillariales; family Bacillariaceae; genus Pseudo-nitzschia; species Pseudo-nitzschia multiseries. Next base: position 1,887,508 of record CM074783.1, read on the forward strand.
GTCTTTTATATCGATTGTATTTGGTATTTCATTGTTATTCGCTTGTTTTACAATTTTGAATATCGTCGCCTTCACGAATGTAATCTCTGGCGGGAATTTAAATTTCCTGAATGCTTTTTCTTTGACGTGTTTGACAATGTTGTTTTCCAAGTTATCGTTATCGTATTGTTTTGTTGTCAGTAGAATATTTCTGTTGCTACTGTTGGTGGTTGTATATGTTTGGCTATCGTTTGTGTTTGTTCGGTCACTTCCCGATACACTGCTGTTTGGGCTGTTTGTGTTATTGGTAACAATGGTTCTACCTGTCACGGGACTACAAATAGTACTCAGTTCCACCATAATTTTTTTGTTAACTCGTGCACATCAACTTACCGTTTTTACCTTTGATTGATTTGGCGCGCTATTTTTATGATAATAATGTTGTTTGTAGGAATCGTTTGGTATTTTTTTTTCATTCCTACTGTACACACTGTAAGCTCTTGATTTACTGTCTCCAAGGAATAGCTGTATTTCAACTAATTGTACTATCTGTGAGTGTTGTTCTTGTACTGTCGCCTGCCTATCTTATTTTCGAGCGTGCCGTGATATTCTGGAATGTCGAGTCCTCAAAATTTTGGCGCGGACCCAAACATTTTGTTCTTCCCTACCCTACCGTACTTACCCTACGGTACCATAACATTCCTTATTTATTTATCTACTTATTGTTTTTCAATTTTCTGCAACGGCGTTGCAGTAAATTCTATATTTTGGGTGGTTGACACTCCCCCCTGAATTAATTATGGAATGGATCACAATTTGTAGGTTAAACGGAGGGAATTTTGTTGTTGTTGTTTTGTTGCTTTCTGATGAGTATTTTTTTTGAATGTATATTTTTTTTAGGTGATATTTTACATAATTTCCGTTCTATTTTTTGCACTTAATTTGTACCGGTGATACCTTCGATATTGTCATGGTTTTTTTTTTTGTAATGGAATCCTTACAGAGTTGCAGAGTTAGTGTTTCACGCGTCCCCATGCTCCACAAGGAACGGGATAGTTGTTATATTCCTCTAAATCTTCCGGCGAATTCCAACGTTTTTCGTAAAGACTTAGCCATTTCTCAATTTTCCACTCGTTTTTGTCTTGTTCGCTCTTTCCCCCCCTGTTTGTCACTTCTTTTGCTTTCCGTTTTTTCTTTTTTGACTGTTTTCTTGCTTTGTTCATGAACGAATCCCACTTATGTTTGGTACATTTTGTTTCCGTGTTTTTGTTATTTATGTTCTCTTCTTTAATTGGCGGCAATATTTCTTGTGTTGAGTACCACTCGTTATCGTCTTTTGATCTGCAATACCATTCCAATCTGTCAGTTTCGATGATTGCCTCATTCGTCATTTTGCGCCAGTTGTTGAACCAAATGTACGTCATACAAGGACGGTTCCCAGGGTGGTAATGTATACAATCTTTTATGTGTTCTCTTGCCTCCGGTGTCAGATTACTCCATTTTTTTGCCGGGAAAGTACGACCATCTTGTATCATTCTCTCTCGTTCTATTGATTTTACTTCCGGTCCAATACCCACGTTGTCGTAGCACTTAATGTCTTCCGATGTTTTCAATGCGGGATAACCACATGTAATGTATGCAAGAATGACTCCCATTGCCCATACATGGTCCATCCCGTCAGTGTTCCCTTCTTTGTAGTCGGGAAATACTTCCTCGGTTATGTACTTGAAGCATTGTTCCCAAATGTTCAAAGCTTCGTCCTCCTCGAAATGTCCTTTTTTGCTGTTGAGTCTGTGTCGCACTTCTTCTATCTTCTGGCATCCACTAAGGATTGTGTTAACCAAGTGTCCGTTTTTGGCACACAAGGCATCAAATCCTGTTTCGAAATGATATAGAAACGGGTTTCCGTCGTTGTTTACATCATCGTGGTTTAGCTCGTGCATCTGTTTGTTGTAATCCTTGGAGAAGACAGTACCCCGGGTTGGCACAACTGTTGTTCTGTGTGTCGGTTTTGGTGTTTTGTTTTTCATTTTCCTGTTATTTCCCATTTGTAACGCAGTCATGCACCTATTTGTACCACAGTACACCTAACGTTCGTACTCCCACGCCGCATCATAAAGTTGGTATTTGTTGTTTTCTCCAGGCGTTGTAACTTGCAGTTTTTGGTTGTGGCTGCTTTTTCCCGTTCACGCATAATTCTTACTATTGTTACGTACCGGTACCAACACTACGACGGTGCACGCAAATAGTCTGATTCAAAAACAGACAAGCTTCTTTAAGTAGTGTAACTTTCCTCATCTGCATGCGATTGGTTCTTGATATATCGTTGAGATGAACGTGTCCGGTGGATCGATACCTCCATAGAGATGTGTACAAGATGTATTCTTCGTACTTCCTTGGTACTATTTTTTTAATATGGTATTGGTACGACGCACATAAATTGTCTGACTCATAAACAGACTAGCGTTAAGTAGTGTAACTTTTCCCCTTTGGATATGATTGGTTCTTGATATACCGGTAGAGGTGAACGTGTCCATTGGATCGATTCCCCCGTAGACATATGTCCGAGGTGTGTCCTACGTATTATTTTTGTATAAATTTTTTATTATTGTAGTATTGGGACGGTGCACACCAATTACATGGTTCAAAAACTGACTAGCTTTATGTAGTGTAACTTTCCCCGATCACGTATAATTGGTTATTGATATAGTGGTGAACGTGTCCAGTGGATCGATTCCTCCGTTGAGATCTGGTGTACCAAGGGTAGTCTCCGTAAATTTTGGTTATTAGTTTTTTGATTTTTGTATGAACAAGTAACCAAATTAGTGTTTCTCATTTACTTTTTGAGTGTCAAAGTGTGTTATTTTCTGAAATGTTTGGATGAATATTGCTCATACTATGGATTGGGGAGACTATGAAACCATATTGAGAAGTCACAGCCTTATATTTTAGTCATTATGAATTTTCTAATACTAATGTTTGTCCCTGGACATGCATGTACCAAAATACTGAGTCCTAGTACTTAGTTTTAGAGTGGAAATGTGTTGCATTGACTGCAATTTCAGGATGAATAGTGTTCATACTATGGATGGGGTACACTGTGCTGAAACAAACTGGACAAGAAGCAGGCTGATACTTTAGTCAGTATGAATTTTAGAATAATGTTTGTCCCTGGACATGCATGTACCAAAATACTGATTCCTAGTCAGTTTTGAGTGTAAATGTGTGGCATTGACTGTAATTTCAGGATGAATATTGCTCATACTATGGATGGGGTAGACTATGAAACAAACTGGACAAGAAACAGGCTGATACTTTAGTCAGTATGAATTTTAGAATAATGTTTGTCCCTGGACATGCATGTACCAAAATATTGAGTCCTAGTCAGTTTTTGAGTGCAAATGAGTGGCATTGACTGCAATTTCAGGATGAATATTGCTCATACTATGGATGGGGTAGACTATGAAACAAACTGGACAAGAAACAGGTTGATACTTTAGTCAGTGTGAATTTTAGAATAATGTTGTCCCTGGACATGCATGTACCAAAATACTGAGTCCTAGTCAGTTTTGAGTGCAAATGTGTGGCATTGACTGCAATTTCAGGATGAATATTGCTCATACTATGGATTGGGGAGACTATGAAACAAACCGGACAAGAAACAGGCTGATACTTTAGTCAGTATGAATTTTAGAATAATGTTTGTCCCTGGACATGCATGTACCAAAATACTGAGTCCTAGTCAGTTTTGAGTGCAAATGTGTGGCATTGACTGCAATTTCAGGATGAATATTGCTCATACTATGGATTGGGGAGACTATGAAACAAACTGGACAAGAAACAGGCTGATACTTTAGTCAGTGTGAATTTTAGAATAGTAATTTTTGTCCCTGGACATGCATGTACCAAAATATTGAGTCCTAGTCAGTTTTTGAGTGCAAATGAGTGGCATTGACTGCAATTTCAGGATGAATATTGCTCATACTATGGATGGGGTAGACTATGAAACAAACTGGACAAGAAACAGGTTGATACTTTAGTCAGTGTGAATTTTAGAATAATGTTGTCCCTGGACATGCATGTACCAAAATACTGAGTCCTAGTCAGTTTTGAGTGCAAATGTGTGGCATTGACTGCAATTTCAGGATGAATATTGCTCATACTATGGATTGGGGAGACTATGAAACAAACCGGACAAGAAACAGGCTGATACTTTAGTCAGTATGAATTTTAGAATAATGTTTGTCCCTGGACATGCATGTACCAAAATACTGAGTCCTAGTCAGTTTTGAGTGCAAATGTGTGGCATTGACTGCAATTTCAGGATGAATATTGCTCATACTATGGATTGGGGAGACTATGAAACAAACTGGACAAGAAACAGGCTGATACTTTAGTCAGTGTGAATTTTAGAATAGTAATTTTTGTCCCTGGACATGCATGTACCAAAATAGTGAGTCCTAGTCAGTTTTTGAGTGCAAATGAGTGGCATTGACTGCAATTTCAGGATGAATATTGCTCATACTATGGATGGGGTAGACTATGAAACAAACTGGACAAGAAACAGGCTGATACTTTAGTCAGTATGAGATTTAGAACAATTTTAGTCCCCTCTGGCATTGCTGCATGTACCCAAATAGTGATTCCTAGGCAGTTTTCGAGTGCAAATGTGTGGCATTGGCTACATGAAACAGAATTGACCAGAAATCTTCTACTTATACTTGAGTCAGTTTTAAAATTTATTAGTCCTAGTAATATTAGTTAGTATGTTTATGATTGTGCGAATTAGGCTGCAATTTCATGATCAATATTTCGCATAATATTGATTGAATAAAGAACTATGAAGGATAATGGATAAGTTACAAACGGATGCTTGCATTTGGTGTAACATAGTATGCCTCACTCATCCAATCTTGGATGATTTGGTGGAACTGGTGCTGTACTCTGACACGGTTGTGGTTGTGTCAGAAGATGAATCGGATACCTCCTCACTTCCATCCGTCGGGTCACTATTCCCAACATCCTTGCTGAAACATTTTACTAAATCCGATACTCTTTTAATGCGTCTAGGATTGGTTTCTTTCATGCCGGAAATCTGAAAGTATGGGCAAAATTGTCGTTTCTCCCCCACCTTACGTTTGTGGAAAGTACATATATAACCCGCCACTCGATCATATTGGTCGTAGTCTCCGAAAACGTACCTATAAACTTCTCCAATTTCAACTGGTCCGTTTTTTTCTGGAGTATAACGAACTTGTTCGTTTACTTCGTAAATAGGAAACAATATTTCTGGATCCTGATCTTTCAACAGCACAGAACATCGGAATTCACGTTTGGTTTCCTTCTCGTTGATCATGATAGGATAAACTGGCAGTGTTACAGTGGCGTTAAGATGATTTTTTGCAACATCTATAATCATTTCTTCGCTTACATTTGAACCCTTTTTTTCACAGCTTTTAGTCGTTGTGTCAGTCAAACCAGTATCCTTGGAATTACCCTTACTTGTGTCAATTCCCGATTCTTTAGATTCGTTGGGCTTATTTTTCGAACCGTTACTGGTTACTTTCGATCCACTGATGTTCTTTCTCCCATCGTTGATATTGTTCGTCTTGCCAACATTGCCACCGTCAACGTTATCATCCCAGGGTGGGATGAATCCACGCTTGGAATCATTTGTCGTATTGAGATTGAAAGTAACCCATCCTACCCGGTATGTGTTATTTGATTTGTTGAACTCATTTATTTGAACCTTGGATCTTTTGAAGCAATTCCAAGTTAGAAAGTCCGATGGTTCGTAAAAAACAAAGTCAGGACCCTGGAGGTGTTCGAATGCCAGATTCAATTATCCCGTTCCCTTTCCATAATTGTTGACAACCTTATCGTCCAAAAATTGAACTACAAGGTTAGCCGATGATAGATCATCCGACTTTTCCAACAAATATATTGCTAGTTTTTCTGTCAACGGGGTAAATATGGTACCCATTTCTGGAAGGTAGCTATACTGAATGAATTCTTCCACCCAAGTATGACGTTGGAGAACTTCTGGATCAATTACGAATATCTCACGGAACACGTATGGAATGTGTTCCATAAAAACTCGTTGGTGCACCTCTTGTTGTGAGTTAACATCGTATTGAAGGAATCTTGTAACACAAGTTTGATTCCTATGTTGTTCTTCCAATCCGGACAGTTCCAAAATACCTGTTACAAGTTCTTCTGGTTTATCGTCAAAATTGACATGGGCAAATTTTGTCTTACTCAGAACACATTCCGTCGGGAAAATGTACAATCGATCATTCCTTTGAAAATACGGAACACTTCCCTCCGTCGATTCGGTGACCATAGCTCCTTTTAGAAAATTCCTCTCGGTCAATACCAAATCTTCAATGGTTTCCATCACATGATCGTAACTGACAAATGATTGGTTATTGGTTTTGAAGACTTTTGGTATCATTTTCTCACAAACATTGTCAATTGAACAATCAAAGGACGAACCAACGCCGTCGACTCAAATCATTGATGCACATAGTACTTGAGAAATGAACAAATTACATGCTGTTTCCAACGAAACGACCACGTTTACCCCAATCTTGTTCCCGTTTTGGACAAATTTTGTTATAAGCCATTGATGCACCAAATATAGGATTCCTTTCGGCACCTTGAAATATGCCAGATCTATTTTTCCGGTTCCATGTTTGCATGGCGACAGGGTGACAAGGTCCTCATCGATATCGAAATGTATGTTGTAATATTTTGTGACCGTGTGCTTGTAGTTGATGACGTAGTGGAAAACCAATTGAGTATTGAGTGGTAATAACACTTTTCCCGTTTCCGGAATTTGCGTGTCCCCTTTTCGATGAAATCCTACTGGAACCCACTTCTCCCCAGAAAGTACCGTTGTGCCCAAGACGAATGAATTGTTAATTAATTCGGGTAAGTAATACTGATAAAAACCTTCGTGTGTCAAAACTTTGATGTCGACGTGTCTCATGTCGATGATGGTACAAATGGTTTTCGCCTTCCCTTGAAAGCGTAACCAATGTTCACGAATGAGCTCCTGAAAAGCAGTCTCTCGTTCCGTTATCTTCATCAACTTATTGTTTGACACAATAAGTTCTTTAAACTGGATTTTTTCTGTTGGTAAGGATTTTAAGCATTCAATACGCTGCTTCTTGAAATGTTTGTCTAAGTCCACCTGATTGCAGCTATGAGTCATTGAAACACGTAGAGAGGTCTTTGCCATAAGGCAGTCCAAGAAGTTCCTCATTGATCTGACGTATCCTTTCAACTGACTGGGAGAACAATTGTCGCCTTTCGTATGGAAACACAAATCCTCAGACGAAATATCCGACCCAGGTGGATACTTCACATTCTTCATGTACCAAACCAATATCTCACGGTACATTATCATGTACTTCTTCATTGTAACGTAGTTGACGACGTTGCGCCCATAAATAGCATCCACGCCTGATGTGTCGTTAACATTCTTCAACAGTGACTCGAACCTATCCCACTTGTTCGCCATGTCGTAGTCAGTGAATCGATCGGTTAATTGCTTCCTGCTCAAAAATTTCAACACTCCAGTCATACCGTTGTCAATTTCAAACAAAAATAAATCCACCATGACGTTTATTTGATGGGGAATAGGCCCTAAGTCACTTAAGGTTGTATCGGGTTTTTTCTTCTTTCCCTTCCCCTTCTTCTTTTCCGCAGAGTTAGTAGTAGACATTGACTTCCTGAAATCTGGTGTAGGTTCGGATTCAATAATTTTTGATACAAGGTAAACCCTCGTCAACAATGCAGTGAAACATGTTGTAACCTCAAGACTGAGGTTCCTCACAAACTCCTCTGTTCCATATGACTCACCCTTCAAAGCCTTTGTAAGGTTATTGATTACTGCCTGTCGATGATCTCTTTGATCGGTATCATGTTTGTCAAGACTATTGGTTGGTGGGTCTTTCAATCTACCCTTCTTACAACTTGTCGTTTTCTCATTTGAATTTGGGTTGGCACCGCGCTTGCGAGCACTATTACTCGTAGGTGTCATTGTCAATGTAAAATGTTATCAGTATTTGAGACAATCTTTTTATTGTTTGAAAACAATGAGAATCACTGTTGTGTGAATCTAGTTTACCCGAGTTACGAGCAAACATTGAATGAAAGAAGGATAGTAGTACAACTTGAAACTTCTTTCACCAGATATCACCACTCACGTAGCGACGCGACAGTGGTAATCATGTCTCAAAAACCATTTCTCAAAAAATCGAAAACGTAGAAGGTGCCCGTAAACGTGTCCTTGTTCTCGTAAAGACGTTCTACCACTAATCTGAGAAAGAGTTAAACAATATCGTCACAATAATTGGACAAATAAAACCTGCAACGACGAATGCAAGGGCGGGGATTTGTCTGTGAATCCGTTGGGATCAAAAAACCATTTTTTGTAACTGGAACCGCCGTTCCCGAAAAACGGAAAAAAGGGTTTTTTGGGTGGAATGAAAGGTGAGAAGAAGAAAAGATAAAAAGGAACATTTTCCAATTTGGAAAATGGCCCCATCGCTGAATTGTTCCATTGTGTGTACAAAAGTACAGTCGTATGAACACCTAGTAGCGCTAAATAGGGAAAAGGGCATTGGTTGGTGTAACTCCGTTGCCAAAAAACAAATGATCCGATCGCTGAATTGGTGCAATTTGTGTAGAAACGTACAGTCGTATGAAACTTTTCACGCTAAATACTAAAAAGGGCTTTTGTTGCAACGCCGTTGTCAAAAAAAAAAAATGGTCCGATCGATGATTTGGTGCATTTTGTGGGGTACAAAGGTACTTTGGTATGACCAGTACTATCGTATGAACCATGACGCTAACTACGTATGAACCATATCACGCTAAATACCAAAAAGACAATTTGTTGCAACGCCGTTGCAAAAAAAAAACAAACATAATACTTAACGAACCAATATCATTCTTACGTTCGAAGTTTGTTGTACTGTTGTATGATCCATATCACGCTAAATACCAAAAAGACCATTTGTTGCAACGCCGTTGCAAAAAAAAAAAAGAACATAATACTTAACGGACCAATATCATTCTTACGTTCGAAGTTGTTTACTTAGCAGAAAATGTATGGAACTGGTGGTGTCATTCTTATCACGCTAAATACCAAAAAGACCATTTGTTGCAACGCCGTTGCAAAAAAAAAAAAAAAACATAATACTTAACGGACCAATATCATTCTTACGTTCGAAGTTGTTTACTTAGCAGAAAATGTATGGAACTGGTGGTGTCATTCTTACGTTCGAATGTTGATACTTGATCTATCGGACACGAACCGATGTCGTCCTTACGTTCGAAGTTTGATATAAGTACTTTGTACGGAGTAGTTAGCTTACAATGAAAGTATGTTGCTCACTAACTTCGGTCACTTTTTTTCACTTTCCGACAAACATCAATTTCCAACTTATCTGAGTAGAGTGTTGTTTCTTTCCAACAACACTCCGTCCGAGAACGTGGGATCCGACCCTCTTCGTCACATGCCTTAGGGCGACGATGTCACGAGCACAACGATCCGTTCTCAGATATTTCAGTCCGATATAACAGCCTTGTACTGCAAAAGAAGTAGAAAGCATTCGATTAGGGATTAGTTGCTGGAAAGATATTCTTGTTTGGACGGCCGCCTTACATAAACATCTTGAAAGCACAAAATCTGCATCAATTGCCTATATATCAACAGGAACAAGTCCCTGTTTTTCGTGACATAGGAATTACTACAAGTCTGCAAATCAACGGCAGCAGAAAGAACAACGACAACGAATAACAACGTATCGGTGACATCAACGGTAAAACGAATCAGAACAAGCAACGGTACGAATGAGATAGACAACAATGATAATACTTCCTCGACCGGCATTACTGATAAGAATGTATTTCCTCACTTATGTTTTTCTTCCTTATTTCATAGGACCGGAACGGAATAACAGATTGGAAACAACAGATTAGAAATTGGCAATCGCAACGGTAAGAATGAGAGAGGAGAAAGACAATGATCTTACTTCTTCTGGCATTCCTGATAATGTATTTTCTTCCTTCTCTTTTTCTTCTCATTTTCATAGGACCGTAAGGGATTGGAAACAACGAATCGGTAGAACCAATCTTTCCTGGTGTGGCAAATCTTTCCTATAGGTGCAAAGGATACAACAAATCGAACGCGACACTGAATCGAAGTCAACACAGAATCGAAGGTAACAACAACGGCAACAACACAGCAACACCACCAATCAACAACAACAACGAAAGGAAGCAAACGGTGTACGTTGGTAGCATGTAGATTATATTATTCTGTTGTTATTATTTACTGTACTACATCAATAGATACTCACCCATTTTGTTCAATTATCATACCAAATATTCCAATAAAGTCGTTGACAACGTCAACAACTCGTTGAACAGCGGAAAGCAGCAGCAAGAGGAACAGCGGCAATTGGCAGGGAGAGGCACAGCGGCAGCGGCAAGCGGCAGCAAAACCAACAATAGCGGCAACGGCAAGCGGCAGCAAAACCAACAATAGCGGCAATTGGCAGCAGCGAGAGCAACAGCGGCAATCGGCAGCGACAGCCACAGCGCCAAGCAGCAGCGAGAGCAACAGCGGCAGCCACAGCGGGAGCGACAGCCACAGCGAGAGCAACAGCGGCAGCCACAGCGGCAGCGACAGCCACAGCGGCAGCGCCAAGCAGCAGCGAGAGAAACAGCGGCAATCGGCAGCGACAAAAAGCGGCAAGCGGAAAGCGGCAAGTGGAAAGCGGCAAGCGAAAAGTGTCAAGCAAAAAGCGGCAAGCGAAAAGTGTCAAGGAACAAGCGCACGGGCGAAACAACTAACGGCAACGAATCATTGGCTTCAAATTGCTACACGTACTCCAACCATGACAAGAAATCAGTTCTCGGACCGGGCTATGAAGCAAAAAAGAGATAGGAAACATGAGAAAAGAAGAAAGCAGAGAATGTCATCGAACTTTCTTAGGATTGCAGCACCGGTGTCAACGAGCCATAAAACTTATACAAAGTTGTCCGACATAAAACCAATGAAGAAGGAAAGGACAAATAGGCGTAGTACTTGCAATGATTGTGTCAGTACAATAGCGTTGAAAAACAAAGACAAAACAAATGTGGTCAAAGGAAAATACATGGAGACAAACTGGGGTGGCAAAATAAGAGGAAAGAAAAAGTATCAACCGGAACAGGCTTTGTTGATAGATAAATTCGATAGATTGGATAGTAGAAACGACGAGCATATTGTTGCGTTTGACGAGAATAATCCGTCGTTGCGCATTTTCGCAAAAGTTTCCAGAAAATTTGCCAAGCGACACCTTGCTACGAAGAATAATATCAAACTGTTAAGAAAGTTTGCTCCGGAAATTGTTGGATCCAAACCGACAGTTGCCAGAGGTCAGAAGCGCGGCAGTATCAACGATGATTATGCTATCATTGGAGTTAGACCAGAAAGATTGTCTTCCAACAATGGTGAGTACGTGTTCAAAAGTCATGTGAAACCAAACATGAAACTGGAGCTGGAACACACGACAGTGAGAATTGTGAAGCATATGCATCATAGTTTAACACACATCGAACCATTTGTTGAGGATGAAATGGAGGTGTTGTCTCAGATTCTGACTCGTACGCAGCTCAATGCCATTGGGAAACAGGCATTAGCTTTTTCGATTGGTCGAAATTACCATTCTCGATGCCATGTTGATGATGACATGTATTATACTCGTTTAACAGTCATAGCTCCGTCGGGAGTGCATGCTGACGAAGTGATTTATTATTTTGTCTTCCCAACGTACCGCATCAAAGTGCCGTTGCGTTCTGGGGATACTCTGCTCTTTAATCCGTTAGTGTTTCATAGCTGTTCGAATCCCAAATACGAAGGGTGTTATATTATGAGCGCCTATGTATCGCGCAAAACTATACTAAGAAGTAATCCATTATAATAATAACTTGATACTCATGACAAAAAATTTATGACTGTACCGTACTAGTACTATACCGTCGAAAATACAGGAAAAGGGCATTTTGTGCAACGCCGTTGCAGAATATAGAAAAACGCTAAATAAACATGAGAAGGGGGGTATGATTGTACCATACTAGTATACAATCCAAAAAACGGGAAAAGGGCGTTTGGTGCAACGCCGTTGCAGAATATAGAAAAACGGTAAATAAACATGAGAAGGGGGGTATGATTGTACCATACTAGTATACAATCCAAAAAACGGGAAAAGGGCATTTGGTGCAACGCCGTTGCAGAAAATAGATAAACGCAAATTACACATGAAAAGGTGGGTATGATTGTACTGTACTAGTATACCATCCAAAATACGGGAAAACGGCATTTTGTGCAACGCCGTTGCAGAAAATAAAAAAAACGCAAAATACATCTGAGAAGGGGGGTAAGATTGTACCATACTAGTATACAATCCAAAACACGGGAAAAGATAATAAACTTGTTCATTGAAGTCATGTGCTGTTTTCACCATCTCGTACTATTGATTGTAAATCCTTCTTTTCCAGTGAAGCCATTGTCTCGCGGAAATTAAACAACCATTGTTCACGATTACCCAGCACAAAATATTGGTCAGGACTACCATGGTTTCTAACAACGGCAGCTTCGGACTCAATGGCGTTGCAGTCGAACAAATACAATTTGTTCCGAAGCTCACCTAGCTTTACCAACGCATGATGGTGTTTTTTTCCTTTGTCCCTCTTGCTCGGTATGGGGTCTGCAGAAACAAAGCAGCGAGCGACGGCATAATAACCATCGTGCACTAATTCGAAACCACTAACGGAGCTACCCACGGGGAAAGGACCTTCGAGGTAAAGCAGGCACAGAATCTGACATGGATAAACTTTCAGTCCACGTCCATCAAGGAGGTCGAGTTGAAAATTAGCCCAATCGTACCATACATTGGACAATTGTCCAGAATCAGACTTAAACGATGGGTGGGCACGAAACAATAATTTCATCTCGCGAGATTGGTCATACCTCTTGTGCTCCGTGGTTCCAAAAACCTTGCTGCTGCCCACAGCCGGTAGGACCACGTCACAACAAAATTTGAGAACATCAGATGGAAACCAGGGTAAACTTGAGTTTTTTTTTTCATCCCACTTCATGTAAGGGAGACCATTCATCACACCAATCCAAAACGAAGACCCACCTGACCAACCACCCTCCTTAGGATGATTTGGTCCGGTTACGGGTCTATGTTCGAACAAATCAAATTCACGGTCAAGTCGATCAATAGTTCGATACTCCATCACTCGGTTGCAAGTTTGCTTGATAAGTGTGGACTTGTTTCGTTGAGTTCTCTTAGCAGGAGCCTTCACTTCAGTTTTATGATTGCTCTCACTCGCGGCAGAGTCCCACCCAGTTGGAGGACCAAATAATCTCATGTACTGTGATAAATGAAAATACATGTGATTCTTCACAAGATTGTTACCCTCTCCCTTACTTCGTTGAAGATTGTTATTTATACAGTTAATGAAAAGAACAACCATTTTGTCCACATTCAAAACACCTTTCTTGTCTTGTTTGAAAACCTCGTCGAACGTTCCAGCATACTTTAGGAACTCTTCCATACCCAACAACAACTCAATGGCGTAAATACGTCGGTCAATTTCCTCTTCACACTTTCTGCTCTTGTTCTCGAGATTGGAAGGAGTCTTTCGAGACAACAACAATTGACGACCTCCAGCAGACAGAAGTGACAGCATCTGAATATAAAGCATTCCAATGTACTGGTTACCCTCCTTCTTCGCTGTATGTATTGATTCTGAAAAATTGGTTCGTGGGAAGTCACGATCGGATTGCCTCTGGACAGCACCACCGTAGTAACTGGCTAACCTTTCCATCTCACCAAGAAGCCGCTGGTTATTGCCTAAAAAGTCCTCGCGGAACGTCTCTGCTGCACGCTTTGCGCAACCAAGTTGGTGCATATGCAGTCTCTCTCCGGGAGACGCTAGATGAATATTATGTGGGTTTTCCCCAAAATCAAGATCATAAAAAGCATTGCCGTTATGTACACCATGGTGAGAAATGTTTTTGAAATACTGTTCAACATTCACTCCTTCGCCAACCATTGGAGCAGTAAAATCAGATATATTCCAGAGCCGAATGGATTGGTACTCATCCCCATTTTGGTGCTTAGACACTTGCATGTTACCACTTTTAAGTGAAACAGGAACCTTCAAAACATTCACACGAGCGTTAATACCAAGTGCTCTGGGACAATTGCAATGCCTACAGATCATCTTTGAATTCGACGTTTGATAATGACCACAAAGTTGGTCGTGCTGGGGAGTATCACCTATGAAATAAGCAACCGCAAATTTCATTCGAACCGACCATTTCTTCTTGTTCCACGGCAAATTAGACCATTCAATACCATCCGTTAGGTTGCAGGCATCTTTCAAAGATGAAAGAGCCAAACGAAGGCCAGAGTGAAGATTGTTCACATTGTCAATTGATTCGGCACCTTTATCACCGGGACATGTTGGGTGATAGTATATAGCCTCCCACGCATCCGGCCGGGAGTTTCGAGTTAGGGTGTTGAATATGCCAAGAGTCATGTTCAGTGGGGTAAGAGTGGTTTGACAACTATTGTCAATTGCAATTCCATCCATGTAGAGAATGATAGGAACCAGAATTTCATTCGATCCAGATTTGCATCTCTTCTCCCAAGTGTTGATCCACCATTCACCGTGATGCAGTTCGTCAATATCAATATTCCCTTGAAGTTCTGGATAACGGACGGGTAAGGTGGGGTCTTCAGCATGGGGGAATGACAGATTATCTTCCTTCACCAAAGTCACATTTGTTAATAGGGAATGAAGTGCTTTTTGGAACGACCGGACGTAGATTTGTTTGCGACTGGAAACATCAGCATTCTGTGATTTCTTAGAACACCAGTCAATAAGATGAGGTTCAAACCCATCGCCTTTTATTTCAGGCACAGTTGCGGAAATCTCCTTCATAACACTTGCCCTGGTCTTTATGAGATTGCCTTTAGTCCATGAAAATAAATTAAGCCGCTCCGATTCAATAGCCCATTCATACAATTCCTTCTCGGCAACTAATGGTATGCTATGATTCCGCATGATTTTCATTAACTTGATCTTGACCTTCAATTCGTCAGATATGTTCCTACCTACATTGGGTGTCGTAATTAATAGCGTGTTTGAAGCACGATGGGAATCGTCAACATCAATGTTGATGCCTTCTTCATCATTGACAATCGAAGAGTGGGGGGCCTCTATGATCTCACTTCCTTCTTCCTCATCGTCATTGTTAGGGAAGAAAAAATTGTCTTCGGAGACAGAATCATCGTCATCCTCTATGTTTGATAATTCCTGACCAATCAAGGCACGCCCAATCGATTCGACAGAAGGGTCATACATAACTTGATTGTCGAGCAACTCTGGTAATGCGCCGTCACTACTCTGTGGACCGTTACGGGTGTTCGTTAGACCTAATTGTTGACTAACATCCTCAAGCTTCTTCCTCTTTTTTCTAATGAATATGCATGATGCAAAATCTACTATCCCAGAAGATTGCGTGAAATAAGAATAGCATGATGCGTCATTCACAATATGGTCCCGAAGACCGGGAGAAACAACTACTCCCGTTTTCTTTCTTCGTCGCGCTGTAAACAAGGGGGGTTTCTTCTTCTTGGTAACCTTCTGCTTTCCGTAACCAGTAGTGATCAAAGGAGAGTCCCGGTAGCAACGTAAACAATATACCTGATATTTGGGAGTGCGGACCATTGTTACTGCTGAAGCCGTACGATAGCCAGTAATAACAATAAAAATGGAGAAACGATTGAGATTGAAAAATTGCGACCATGCACTGTTTGTTTCAGGCATAAAATTCAGTAACATGCCACTACTTCGGAAACAGATGCCAGTGGGGTAGGAAAATGAAATGTGCATAAAAATATTATGAGTTCGACATTAATTTTAATAAATAGGGTGAAATTACAAAGGGGGACCAGTGGAGTTCGACCCAAATATGCGCGTGATTCTGAAATAACCCTGAATCTCGTTTGTGTGACGTGGTACTAATAAGATCCTTTGTCTTCCTCAGCCTAAAGTTCGTCTTTCCCGGATTAATGGCAGACAGGATTCTTGTCACAAAATAATGAAATTCTTCATTTGCCGCATTTCCGTATCGCCGGTACTCTTTCGCCAGAATTTCCATCGAGTCCGTATTTAGAGCTACAGTACCAGGGAATGATGCCGGCACTTTTGCCATTTCACTATCAACTGCGGTGATGTCATCAAATGGCAGTATGATATCATAGTATGGTTGGGTTAGTTGTATGTCTGTCGTAGGCACATATTGAAGAACGTCGAAAGTACCATAATTTCCAGATGATTCAACAATTACGCCGTCACTTACCAAACCAATTTTTTCTAGCCAATGTTTGATTATTGTGTCTCAATTTAGCCAGGGCTTTTGGTACTGCATTATCAAAGTAGGCACAGATTTTCTTAATGGGTATATCTTTTGGAACGGATATTACACACTCATCGATTCCTTGCACGATTATTTTATTGGAGAGTGTGTTTGTTGTCATAAATTTCAGGCCACCGTACCATTTCTTCTTCACATATGCCCTCACCTGTCCTTCAATTGTATCTTTACATGTTTTCAATAGTTTCATAGTTTCCGTTTCCATACTATGTTTAGTTCCACCACTCAATGTACTCACTTTATCAACGCTATCGCCACCCCGCACTGTTTTGAATGGTACCGTGTTGGTAGTTTTTGCAGCATTCTCTTTAGAATTCTCTCCCTTCTTACCTTCGCTCCACGTTTTCATCCAATCCTGTACTAGATCCGGATCCTCATTCGCTATTTCTGTTAATATTTTTTCGTTCTCGTTTTTCTTTTTCTGTCGTCCGCCCTCCGTAGTTTTTTGTTTTGTTTTCTCTTTGGTATTTTCTCTAGTATCCTTATTCTTTTTGGAGCTCCCATCATTGTCTTCACTAACCGAACTCGAATCAGTGTCACTGTCAGTGCCACTTTCACTGTCACTGTCGCTGCTGTCCATGATGCTAATGTTTTCCGCTTTCCTTTTTAGTTGTTTTTCTCTTTCCGTCGTGGTGGTGCCTTTTTGTGTTGCTGCAATGTTCGTCTCGCTGGACATGTTTGTAATGCCTGTATTTTTGGTATTACCTCTAGTGTCTCCATCCCTGACTGCGGTTGCTTTTTCTGCTATTTTCTTTTCTTGGAGACGTGTTATTTTTGCCTTGGGTAGGTTGGACCATTTGTGTTTCGTCATCTTGTATTTAAAAATTTTCAATTGTTGGTGTTTTTGGCAATTTTGTGAATTTTTATGCTGTCTTGTTTTGTGATCGATTGTACGAAATCAGCAATTTGCAATACATTTTTCTTTGTCTAAGCGGGCTTGTGAGCGCAGGCCAACCAAAAAGAACTGTCTGCCTAGCCGCGCCATTTTTTTTCTTCCGTACATTCGCTTCCTATTTCCAAACAAGTAGTACTAGTAACGGTACTAGATTGTACGATACCAATTTATTTTGATGTTCCCCATCCTACTACCGTATCACATCACTTCATATTGAAATCTGTAGAACCGAAAACAGGCACATTTTATGGAAAGGTGTTGTAGACAACAATTATCTGTTAGGGGAAATCTGCACTACGTATGCATTTTCGTTTTAAGGTTAAGTTTCTGTAACGGCGTTCCTGATTGAGTTGTCTGGAACCTCAATTCTGACTTCTTCATTTGTAAGGAACCAGTTGCATTGATGAGCCTGTAATGGAAAATCAGCACGATTTTTGCCACGGCGTTTCCGTGTTGTGTGTCTGGAACGGTGTTGTAGCTAACAATTCACTGTTTTGGAAAATTTACAGAACGTCTTTATTAGCGTTTTCGGTTTAAATTTCTGGAACGGCGTTTCAGATTTAGTTTTCTGGAACGGCAATTCTGACTTTTTCATTTGTAACTAACGTTTTTCACAGTAGTTAATTTTTATATTTACGTATTTAACTAGTACAGGATTGTGCACGTATTCGTGGTAAGTAGGGGTAAGTTTTTCCATAGTAAAGCTTGTTACTAGCACTATTTCACACGTCCCCACGCACCACAAGGAACGGGATAGTTATTGTATTCCTCTAAATCTTCCGGTGAATTCCAACGTTTTTCGTAAAGTTGTAGCCAGTGCACAATGTTTCTCTCGTTTCTATCGTCTTCCTCCCTTTTCTCTTTGTTTGCAAATTGTTTGAGTTTTCTTTTTTTCTTCTTAGACTGCTTTTTCGCTTTGTTCATGAATAAATTCCAATTGTTTTTATTCTTGGTGTTTATCTTCGTTTCTTTGTTTCGTTCCTTTCCGTCCTCGGTTTCTTCGATGTACATTATACTGTTTTTTTCAATGATTGCCTCTTCAGTCATTGTGCGCCACTCGTTTAACCAAAGGGTTGTCAGACAGGGACGGTTACCCGGGTGAAAGTGTATACATTGCTTTATGTGTTTTCTGGCTTCCGGCGTCAGGTTACTCCATTTTTTTGGTGGAACTGTATGACCATTGAGTTCGAGCCTCTCTCGTTCTCCTGATTGTACTGGTCGTCCAATACCCACGTTGTTGTAGCACTGTACGTCCGAGAACTGTTTCGCGGGGTTCGAATTTACTTCTCGCGCACAAATTTTGTGCGTGATTTTAACACGGCAATATTTCTGGACACCCTGAAATTCCCACCCCCAGTTATTGCCTTAAAATAATACAAAAAACAATTCTGTGCGCGTGATGCACATTACTCTACTCTCGAATAAAAATAATTTATTTCAGTCTCTAGCAGAACCCAATTAATATTCTGTACGAACAACACTTAGTTCTATTCACGAATAAAAAAGAAATCTTGAGTCAGTATTAATTCCAAAATATTAATCTACCAAACAACAATTCAATTCTGCTCTCCTAATTGTGAATTCTATTTCTTGACTACAATATTCCCTTTTTAAAATGTAGATTCTATTATGCTTTATTTATTCCTATTGCAACGTATTACGAATCCTCCATTATTTCTAAGATCCTCAAAATTAAGTTCAAGATTAGTAGTAGTTTTGTATTATGTATGTACTGTTATTTTCTACATTAGTTCACCAATAGATAAACTTTCATTCATCGATGCTGTTATTGCCGGATCAATATAGATGTTTCTTTTCTTTTTCTTTTTTGGTCCACTACAATTAGTGGAGCTGCTACTAGTAATATTTGCATCGCCATGCTTATTGTTGGTGTAATCTGTTGAACTTTTGTTCCTAAATCTCTCCCTCATCATTTCTTCCAAATTCCTTCCTATTTCTGGGTGTTTTTGCATCTCGCCAATTTTGTCGCACAAGTCACTGAACAACTCACGTCCTTCCTCCATCCATCCATTTCTGCTTCCACTGTCTGAATCGCAGAATTTTTTTTTGTCGTGGAATCGTGGCATCACCCTTTCGCCGCTGCTGGTTCACCCATACATGATGCTCATTGTAGATCAGTACCAATGCAAATGCTTCATCTGCTATAGTAAATATATCACTCAGCAAGTGCCTCTCCTTCCGTTGTTTGAAATTGGAATTTGTCGGATTGATTGCCAACATGATTCTTGTAACGAAATAATAAAAATCTTCATCTTCCGCGTCTTTGTATGTTCTGTATTTTGGGTTTAAAATACCTGTGTCGTCATATTCTGTGTCTTGAATAACTGCCACAGTACCAGGGAATGTGATAGGGACTCAACCTTTTCTGTAATTGTCTGTACGGAAGTATCATCAGTATCAACGGGCAGCATGTTAGTGTTGTCGGACCAAAAATAGATTCCAAAATTCCTAATTTCAACAACCAATTCTCCCACCTGTATTTACCTATCCAGTTTTTTCTCGCTAATGTTTGTGAGTTGTGCCTCAATGCAGTCAGTACTGTCCCTACTCGTTTCCTGTAAAAGGAACAGAATGACGCAAGTGGAATATTTGGTGGCTTCATAATCGCACTTGCTCCAACAGCTTTTTTTATTACATGCGCCGTTACCTTGTCATTGATAGGGAACTTCATGTTGGGGTACCAATGTTTTTTGACGTAATCCCTTAGCTGCTTGTCCACTGTTTCAGTCATATCACTCAAAGCCTTAAGCATATCGTTGTCTATTATAAGCCCATATTCGTCTGTAATTGTACTTACTGCTCGTTCTCTTGTGTCGCCGGCATTATCAGTCCCCTCTCCCTGCATGCTTGCCTCCGTTTGTTTAGGTACCATTACTACCTTTCCCACCCCTATATGTGGTTCCCTCTCTTGTTGCCGTAAGTGTTTTGCCACTTCCTCTGCCAATTTGTCATATTGGATTTTTTTCATGACAAGTTCCGCAACATCCTCTAAATTGTAGCATTCTCCGTTAGATGTTTTCTCTACCACATTTGTTTTTGTTCCTTCTTTCTGTTGGTTTGTTACTGTAGTGGTGGTTGTGTTGGTAATGGTCAGTGCTGGTTCGTTACTCTGGTTGATGGTGTTTTGTTCTTCCGTGTTTGTAGTAGTAGAAATTGTGTTGTCGGTACCATTTTTTTTACTGTTGCCCTTTGATGCGTTCATAGTTGTGGTATTACTGTTACTCACTTTGTTAGTAATTGGTGTGTTTGTTTTCACTCTCTTTTTCTTACCGTTGTTGTCCCCTGTATTTTGATGATCACCGGGCCGGACGGTTTTGTTGTTTCGAAGGGTCCTCCCCTCGGATTTTTTGCTTCGTCGTGTCTTTCCGATAGCATTCATATTTTTTTATTTTATTTTCTGAATACGGTGTCGATCAAGAATCATGTGTTTCTTTTTGTGTGGTTATGTGTGTGTACTAATAATTTTGTCGGGTTGTGTACGGTGTTTTGTGTTGTGTGTGTTGTGTGTGTCGTGTGTGTGTGTGTGTGTGTACGGTGTTTTGTGTAGTATGTGTACGATGTTTTGTGTGTAGAGTTTTTCTGTGGGTTCTGTACTATGTTGTTTGCCCTAACTTCTTCTGTGTGTTGTCTGGTTTTGGGCGCGCTGTTATATTTGTAGAAGTAGATCACGTACCTGTGCCATCCAGCCCTCCCGCGCCATAATTTTTTCAGAAGGGAAACTTTTGATCACACTAAGGTTATGTATTTCAAACCTCTAGTTACATGTACTAGAATCTCGTAGACTGCACCTAACATACCGTACTGTCTTGTGTGCCATTTGTATCTACAAACCACAACATTGTCTGTACTGTGTGTGGCAAAGTTGTTCCCAATATGCATTTAAAAGTTGTTCCCAACATGCATTTCGTAAGTCATGTGATATGCATTCATGGCCTGGTACAATAACTTTGGTAGTCATTACCAAATGAGATTGCTTGTGCCCTGGAATTGCACCAAAAATACCCTCATGTTTGCCATATGGATAGTCAAACCACAACATTTCGGGCATTCTGAGTGACAAAGTTGTTCCCAATATGCATTTGATGAGTCCTGATAAATGTATTCATAGTTTTGACCGGATACTTTTGGAGGCATTACCCAATAACTCAGTTTGTGCCCTAGAATTGCACGAAAAATACCCTCATCATGTTTGCCATTTCGAGCGTCAAACCACAACATTTCCAGCATTCTGTGTGACAAAGTTGTTCCCAATATGCATTTGATGAGTCACGAGGAATGTATTCATTGCTTGGACCGAATACTTTTGGAGTCATTACCCAATAAGGTAGTTTGTGCCCTGGAATTGCACCCAAAATACCCTCATGTTTGCCAGTTGGAGAGTCAAACCACAACATTTTGGGCATTCTGTGTGACAAAGTTGTTCCCAATATTCATTTAATGAGTCATGATGAATGTATTCATGGCTTGGACCAGATACTTTTTGAGTCATTACCCAATAAGTTACTTTGTGTCCTGGAATTGCACCAAAAAACCCCCCATGTTTGCCATTTGTAGAGTCAAACCTTAAGATTTTGGGCATTCTATGTGACAAACTTTTTTCCAATATGCATTTGATGAGTCATGATGAATGTATTCATGGCTTGGACCAGATACTTTTTGAGTCCTTACCCAATAAGTAAGTTTGTGTCCTGGAATTGCATCAAAAATACCCCCATGATTGCCATTTGTCGAGTCAAACCACAACATTTTGGGCATTCTGTGTGACAAAGTTGTTCCCAATATGCATTTGATGACTCATGATTAATTTATTCATGGCTTTGACCAGATACTTTATGAGTCATTAGCCAATAAGTAAGTTTGTGTCCTGGAATTGCATCAAAAATACCCCCATGATTGCCATTTGTAGAGTCAAACCACAACATTTAGGGCATTCTTTGTGACAAAGTTGCTATCACGCGCTACGTTTGTGATAGCTTCAGTAGCTAACCTACTTGTAGTACTGGATGTGAAATTCTTGTAGTTCATTGGTGGGTTGGTGGGTTAAGCAGTGCTAGAGGTTTGCTTTGCCCACACACACCGGCGTACAGTCGGGCTTAACAGCTTGGGCGGTTAAGCCTCTGGCTGTTAAGCCTTTTCTGCGGGCGGGCGTGGCGGGCTATTTATTTATTCTACTACTAATCGGTTTAGGAGCAAAAGAGTGAGCTGTGGGCTTGTATTCTGCTGGGAGACTCCTCTACAGGCTTGTTAGCGTTTAGCCTGTATTTGCAGAGATTTGCTTGCAGATTCGATGCTTGCAGAATTCGATGCTTGCAGAATTCGCTTGCAGAATTCGTGTAAGAGTTGTACTGTACCTACAGGGAACGTTCCGGGAATATGGTACGCACCAATATTGCTTGCTGATACAGTGAGATCTTTCGCGAAGTACGTGTGCTTGTATACTCAAGGTGGTTCCCCGGTCTGCTGGTCTGTACTTCACTACCATTCCCCTCATCCGGTTTGCTACATCAACTATCACGCGCTACGTTTGTGATAGCTTCAGTAGCTAACCTACTTGTAGTACTGGATGTGAAATGCTTGTAGTTCATTGGTGGGTTGGTGGGTTAAGCAGTGCTAGAGGTTTGCTTTGCCCACACACACCGGCGTACAGTCGGGCTTAACAGCTTGGGCGGTTAAGCCTCTGGCTGTTAAGCCTTTTCTGCCAATGGGCCATAAGCCACCGGGTGGGAACGGCGTGGAGAGCGTGCGCGCGCGGGAGCTTGAAGCAGAGTGAGGGAGGGAAGAGGCGCCAGGGTGCCTCAAGGAGAGCTGCCAGCAGGAGTGGGGTCCGCAGCCGGAACCCATTCCTCGGGCAGGAAGGAGTATGTTCCATTGTTGAACATGACAGAGGCAAGATTCTTGAAGATGGGGAGGGATTGCTGATGTAAGTAGCGCATCATGCAGTCACTGTGCCATCTGGCAAGGAGCTTGATGACATTAGAGTCGCATTTGCCCTGGAGCAGGGCCATAGCCCCTCCCGCGCGAAGGGAGCGAGCAGAGATGGCTGCAGGGGCAATGCCAGTGGTAGGGTAGAGGGTCTGGGCATAGACTCTCAGGGAGGAAGTGACAGTGGCTGCGCGAACAAGGGTAAGGACCCCATTATCGAAGTAACTGGCAAGCGTGAGGGAGGGACCGAAGGGAGCGCTGGGAGAGCAACAGCTTCGGAGGTGAAGGACTTGGCGCGCACAGGCGGCCACGGGGCAGCATAGTGAGTCACCACTCCTGGCATGCGCCACTACTTCCCCTTTGTCGCCATTCTTCTGGGTGGTGAAGGTGAGCGTGACCGAGGTAGCAGCCTGGAGCTCATGCGCAGGGCCATCGTGGTGGACGATGCGGGAGTCAAGGTAGAAGGAGACGTCTTGTAGGTGGAAGGCTTGGTCATCCGTGGTAGTACCAGTGTACTCACCAGGTCGGAGACAGAAAAAGAAGGCGATGCAGATCATGTTTGCAATGGCCTGTCGGGTGGGGGAAGGGGACTCGTGGTATGCAAAGTGGAGGGCATGCATCACGAGGGTGATGGGGACCGGCTTGACCCGGGAGGGGGCTGGGTCCAACTTGGCATATGCCTTGAACTGGGCAGTTAGCCGGAAGTCAAGACTGCCTGTGGAGTCGGTTCGAGGGTCTTTGGACCCCAGGCGGGCGAGCGTCTGGCCCACTGACCGGATGGTGTCCGATACTGTGCGAGATCGGATGGGCTTGTGGCTACGTGAGAGGTTGCCATCATGGAGTCGTTTGGCAAAGACTTGGAGGATGGGGATTGGATCCTGAATGGACTGGAGGCGCGGGTCAAAGCCTTGAGACAAACAGAATTGAACCCATTGGTTCCAATGGGCATCCTTGCGCTTGGCATAGAGCTCAGTGACTGAGGCGCGCATGGTCTTCTGGACAGCGCTAAGGTCAGCGCGGAATGCATGGGCGGCCGAAGGTGGCATAAGGTCCAGGGCAAGTCCTGTGGGTAGGTCGTGTTAAAGTGATGGAGCAAGGCAGTGTCAGAGAGTTCAGATCGAGAGAGGAGGTCCGCCAGGTGGTTAGCGGGGCCCGGGATGTAATCCCTAAGGGGGACATATTGAAAGAGGCGCTGGTGCAGAGACTGGAGCCGGAGGAGGTAGGCTGCAGGGCCTGTGGTGGTAGTGGCGCCTTTGCGTTGCCAATAGACAGCGGCGGTGTTGTCATAGCAGTTGTGGGTGGTGCGGGCGTGGACACAAGCAGCCTGAGCCAGAACATCATTGTGGGCAATGGAACCGGCGAGCTCAAGGTCACTGTTGGTGATGGAGCCCTCAGGATTGTCGAAGGAGACGAGCTGGGCTGAGATCCACGGGGGGAACGCATGCCGCCACATGACGGGCTGCACGGCGCCCGTGGGAAGGGGGACAAAATGGAGGCCCCCCATGCCAAAACCCGAAGCATCGCAGGCGCCCAAGGTGGCCGGGAAGGTGTCCGGCACGAGTTCGGCAATGGAGGTAGGCCGGTTGGAGAGATCATTGGCAAGCCATTGGAAGTCGCGAAGGAAGCTGTGGACGCGCTTGGTGAGCCGGAGGCGCTGCCTGCCTGGCTCCTGGTGGCGAAAGGCTTCTTGGAGAATGGAGAAGAGGCCAATGGAGCCTGGAATGGCCAGTGCCATTGACCGGAGCTCCCCCAGGACTTGGTGCCATTGCTTGATGGGGACGTGGCGCTGGGTGGGTGAGATGGAGTGGAGAATCTCCTGTAGGCGGGCCACCCGATGGGGAGGAAGGCTGATGGTTTTGTTGACGGAATCGATGAGCCAGCCGAGGATGACTTTCTTGGTGGTCCAAGTGGCGTCCCCTTGGAGCATTTTCTTGAGGGAAGCCGGTTCCTGCCGGAAGGGAGTGTCAGAGGCATCGAGGGGCCGGAAGACTGTGTCAAGGGATTGGAAGAGAACGCGCTTGATGGCGCGGCGTGTCCATTGGTTGCCCTGGGCAAGGCCACAGAAGTCATCCACATAGACATCCCAGTAGCGAACCGGCGACTTGCTGGGAGTGGTGCTACTTGGGGGGGTGAGGGGCGGCGTGGAGGCCGTAGGGGGAGGAGGAGGCGGCGCCGTGGGGGGTGGAGCGGGTGGCTCAATGGGAGGCGCGCTGGGGGTGGTTTCAGAGGGGAGATCCAACCGATGGGGGGTGAGCCGGGCCGCGGCAAGCCCGGTGGCAAGAGTGGCATTGGCCAAGTCCGCAACGGTTTCAGTGAAGGCACAGAAGTTGGGAGGACTGGATTTCCACCCCATAGGGTTGGTGAGTGGGATGCCAATGAGTGGAGCTTCCCCAGGGCGAGAGGGGAACAGGACGCCGAGCTTCATGGTGTCTTCTGGGTGCAATCGGATGCGGTAGAAGCCATCGGCAAGGTCAATCTTCGACATATACACTGGACCAAATCTGTGGTTGGCGCGGTGCAGTTTGGTGAGGAGTCGCGGGAGGGTCCGGCCAAACTGCATGGCGTCCGCAGGGGCAAGAGGGACGGTGTCTTGGTTGACGTCCGAGTAGGTGTAATCGGATATCATGCGTGGGCGGCGGCCTCGTTGGGGGACTAAGCCAAGGGGGCTCAGTCGGAGTCCGGGGAGGTCCTGGATGAGGCTGGCGGGGAGAACAGTCCATTGTTGCTTGTCCATCATGTCGGCATACTCCTCGCGAAGGAAGTTAATGCCCTGGTGTGAGGATTGGTGCGGACCCCGGTGGAGGGCAGCTGCAATGCGAGGTGGATCCCACGAGGGTCCAGACATCAAGGCGGGGGTGCCGTCCTTGCCATAGCGGGCAAGGAGGCTCCCCGCGGGGTGGGGGATGGAGGCGACGTCAGGATGGATGTCACCCCGTCCTCGGATGGTCCGGATAAAGTCCGCCCAGCTGGTGCTGTTGTTGTAGACAGTGACAGCCCGGTTGATGTGCACATTGAGCCGGTCGACGGGGTAGAGGGAGGGAGTGATGGGGGGAACCGAGAGTGGGGCCGGGCGGAGGGTCTCTGACGTAGGCGTCGGCGGGGGGGGGGGGCTAAGCAATGGGTTGGTGGGGTTGACGAGGAGCTCGGGCCTAGGCAACGGGGGGGCAGTGACGAGGAGCTCTGTCCTAGGCAATGGGGGGGTGGGAAGGACTAGGCGCTTGGGCCTAGGCAACTTGGCAGTGACGAGGAGCTCGGGCCTAGGCAAGGACAAGGTGGGCGGGGAGGAAGGGAGGGATGCCGAAGCCGTAGGAGGGACTAGGGATGCGGGAGGAGATGGGGGGGAGGTCGTTGAACCTGTAGAACGTTTGGGAGGCACATACACGGCGAGAGGGGTACATGCGCGCGCGCGTGGGTTGTGCTTACCTAATTCCGGTGTGATTTGTAATGGCGGAGAGGGAGGCATAGGGAGTCGTCGGGAGGAAGGCAGAGCCCCCCTTGGTGAGTTAGAGGGCAGGGTCAACGCGCCAAAGGGGCGCTTGCCATTCGGTCAGACATTAAAAGCGGCTTGGCACCAAGCCCAGACTTGGTCCTGTTCACTGCTAGTGATGGCGCCATGGTCCTGGATGTTCCTGCAGTTGGTGAAGCAGGTTCCTCGAAGGTGATAGGAATGGCAGCGCTCGTTGCCATCTGGACGAGACAAGGGAATGGTACCTTTTTCTTTCATGGTAGCCATGACTTCCCTCAGTCGGGCGCGTAGGACTTTGTTGGCTACCCCCGCCGTTTGTAGCCGGGGATCCAGGTGGGGGTTGGAGACGCGGGCACCGCCGGCGGAGCCTTGGTTGGGGCTGGGGGTAGTCTTGCCGGGCGTGGGGGTGCCTGGGATTGCAGCAGGGGCAGCCACGGCGGCTACGCGACGTAGGTGCCTCAGAGCCGGCACATTGGTGACATTGGGGAGCCAGTAGAGGTTCTGGGTGATACGGAAGGCTTGGAAGTCCTTCCCAAAGTCGGGGGAGGGGACAGTGAATGTTGATCCCCATTGTTCCTCAAGCCAACCCCGCACCCGGATTTGGAAGTAGTATACCACAATGGAGGGAGTGATGAGCTCCCCTAGTTCATCGGCAATTGCTCGGCGGAGGGGCATTTGCTGGAGCTTGAGCTTGGCGAGTCCATTCTGGTAGCCCTGCACGACAGGGTGATGCATGCCTAGAATGGTGGCCAGGACGGCGAGATAGCTTTCCAGTTGGGTGGTAGCTTCAGTCCAGTCGATGGGTAGGTAGGCCTTGGTCTTCTGGAGTTCGAGGGAGTCCTTCAAGGTGAGGGAGTTGCCTTCGGTGGAGATCATGGTGTCGTAGGCCGCCACAGTGGCTGCAGCTTCCTGTTCCCGCTTCAAGGAGGCGGCGGATCCACCGGGGGGAGTGAAAGCTAAAGGGAGTATGCCGTCCGCCACGTCAAAGGGGTCAGTCCCATGAAAGTTGCCATCTTGGAACTTCTTGAGTGCCGCCGTGGTGACCAAGGGTGCCTGGATGAGGAACTCGGCGGCGCATGTGGCTACCTGGCTCTGGAAGATCATATGGGTCTTCTCGTGTTTGCCTTTCTGTGCCCAGGCTTGGTATATGGGGGGTAGGTCGGCTTCCTCAAGCTTGCCACACAGCAGCAGCAAGCGCTGGGTGTACAAGGGGCCCCAGGTGTTCTTGACCGTGGCAGGGGGGCGACGTTGGTCTAGGCCCTCACTGAGCTTGAGCTGTTGGTTGGCGAGGGCGGTGAGGGTAGCTGCCAGCGTGGGATCTACCCCGGCTGGTTGGCCGGGTGCCAGCGGCTGCCCCGGATGGGAGGGTTTCTTCAATCCCGGGAGGTCCCGGTATAGTACCTGATTGCGCATGTACAAGGTTAGACCTGGCTCCCCTCGGAAGGGGGTGCCGGGTGTGGCAAAGTGGACACCTCCATCAGCAATGGTGGGGTCGGTACCAGCAGCTCGGAGGGTATTCAGTAGGGGGGCGCAAGTGAGTGCCAGGTTGAGTGTGTCAAGGTAGGGGTAGATGATGTTCAAGGCGTGGATTGGACTAAGGCCCTTGCCTAGGAGTAAGGGCACCAATTGGAAGGGGATGAAGCAGGCCTTGAAGGGGGTGATGACTTCCATGTGAGGATCATCGCCTAGCACCATGGGGATCATGTGGGAATGGTGAGCATGCTTGATGACGTCGAGGTGGCGGTCGAGGGACAGCACCAAGGTCTTGGGCGCCTGCTCGAGGAGGGCAGCATCCACTAGCACTAGCTCTCCTGCATCGCCTTCGATGTCGTCCAGGTAGCCAAAGGCCTTGCCCTTGTTGGTACTTGGCGCGGTCAAGGGCCCCGGGTACTTCCGAAGGCCATGCACCAATCGGAGGCGCGCCTTTCCAAAGGTGTCGGTCAGGAATATTCCTAGGGCCCCCACAGGTTCTGGTTCGAAGAGGTCCAAGAGCCGGCCCAGGAGTACGGGGGTGGCTGTTTCCTCAGCAAAGTAGTCATAGATGGTTTGGTAGGCCAGGTCCCGGGCAGGTCCCACTCCAAGGGGACTGGTGGTGGTCTGGTAATACTCGGTGTAGGTCAGCATGTTGTAACTGGGGCAACTGAGGCCGGGCAAAGCTGACGCTTGGAGAAGGGAAGCGACTGGCTACTTGGGGGAGCGGATTGTTGAGTAGTCGGAGTAGTCGTTGATGTGTCACAGACCAGTAACCAATTGAATTGGCGGAGTAGACCGTATCTTGGTAGCTCGCTCGGAATCAACTGGACGCTTGGAGGTGCGGTGCTGCGGATTGTCGGAGTAGACCGTATCTTGGTAGCTCCTCGGAATCAACTGGAGGTGCGCTTGGAGGTGCGGTCGCTTGAAGATCAATTGAGAGACGTCGGAGTCGCCGGTCTCTTCCAAGCGTGAGTCGATCGCCTGTGCGAGGCGGTGCTGGAAGGTGCAGCGTGAGTCGATCGATTCGCTTCTCGTGCTGTATCTATCAAGGCCGGGCCTAGCGGACACTAGGTGCAGTATGGAGGTGCTTGGAGGTGCTTGGAGGTGCAGTCGGAGTCGCCGGTCGCTCTGCCGTCGGAGTAGCCGGTCGCTTTCACGCGTGAGTCACTCGATTCGCTTCTCGTACTGTATCTATCAAGGCCGGGCCTGCTGTAAACAATAGGGAGCCGGTGATGGGTGAGTAGTATGGTTAGGGTGACTGCTGTACGGGTACACTAGGCAATACTAGGGGACCAGGACAGGTAGCCTGCTGTATGGTACACTAGGCCGGCTAGGGGACCAACAGATAGGCTTGTCGTACGGGTACAATAGGAGAACTATTGGACCAGGACGGGTTACCTATTTATTTATTCTACTACTAATCGGTTTAGGAGCAAAAGAGTGAGCTGTGGGCTTGTATTCTGCTGGGAGACTCCTCTACAGGCTTGTTAGCGTTTAGCCTGTATTTGCAGAGATTTGCTTGCAGATTCGATGCTTGCAGAATTCGATGCTTGCAGAATTCGCTTGCAGAATTCGTGTAAGAGTTGTACTGTACCTACAGGGAACGTTCCGGGAATATGGTACGCACCAATATTGCTTGCTGATACAGTGAGATCTTTCGCGAAGTACGTGTGCTTGTATACTCAAGGTGGTTCCCCGGTCTGCTGGTCTGTACTTCACTACCATTCCCCTCATCCGGTTTGCTACATCAATTCCCAATATGCATTGGATGAGTCATGATGAATGTATTCATGGCTTGTACCCGATACTTTTTGAGTCATTACCCAATAAGTTAGTTTGTGCCCTAGAATTGCACCAAAAATACCCTCATGTTTGCCATTTGTAGAGTCAAACCTTAAGATTTTGGGCATTCTATGTGACAAAGTTGTTTCCAATATGCATTTGATGAGTCATGATGAATGTATTCCTGGCTTGGACCAGATAGTTTTTGAGTCATTACCCAATAAGTAAGTTTGTGCCCTGGAATTGCACAAAAAATATCCCCATGATTGCCATTTGTAGAGTCAAACCACAACATTTTGGGCATTGTATGTGACAAAGTTGTTTCCAATATGCATTTGATGAGTCCTGAGGAATGTATTCATTGCTTGGACCAGATATTGTTGTAGTCATTACCCAATAACTCAGTTTGTGCCCTAGAATTGCACCAAAAATACCCCCATGATTGCCATTTGTAGAGTCAAACCTTAAGATTTTGGGCATTCTATGTGACAAAGTTGTTCCCAATATGCATTTAATGAGTCCTGAGGAATGTATTCATTGCTTGGACCGGATACTTTTTGAGTCATTACCCAATAAGTTAGTTTGTGCCCTGGAATTGCACCAAAAATACCCACATGTTTGCTATTTGGAGAGTCAAACCTTAAGATTTTGGGCATTCTATGTGACAAAGTTGTTCCCAATATTCATTTAATGAGTCATGATGAATGTATTCATGGCTTGGACCAGATACTTTTTGAGTCCTTACCCCCTAACTCAGATTGTGCCCTAGAATTGCACGAAAAATACCCCCATGATTGCCATTTGTAGAGTCAAACCTTAAGATTTTGGGCATTCTATGTGACAAAGTTGTTCCCAATATGCATTGGATGAGTCATGATGAATGTATTCATGGCTTGGACCAGATATTGTTGTAGTCATTACCCAATAACTCAGTTTGTGCCCTAGAATTGCACCAAAAATACCCCCATGATTGCCATTTGTAGAGTCAAACCTTAAGATTTTGGGCATTCTATGTGACAAAGTTGTTCCCAATATGCATTTAATGAGTCCTGATGAATGTATTCATTGCTTGGACCAGATACTTTTTGAGTCATTACCCAATAAGTTACTTTGTGCCCTAGAATTGCACCAAAAATACCCCGATGTTTGCCATTTGTAGAGTCAAACCTTAAGATTTTGGGCATTCTATGTGACAAAGTTGTTCCCAATATGCATTTGATGAGTCATGATGAATGTATTCATGGCTGGGACCAGATACTTTTTGAGTACTTACCCAATAAGTAAGTTTGTGCCCTGGAATTGCACCATACTCGCGTAGGAACCTACGCGGAGGATACACTACTCTAACCCTAAACCCTAAACCCAACCCTAACGAATACATAAGTTGAATTTTTTTTTCGTACGTACATACGGTACGAGATTGATTTTTTTTTTCCATACGTACGTACGTACGAGATTGATTGTTTTTTTCGTATGTACATACGTACGAGATTGATTGTTTTTTTCGTATGTATGTACGTACGAGATTGATTGTTTTTTTCGTATGTACGTACGTACGAGATAGATTTTTTTTCTTTTCGTATGTACGTACGTACGAGATAGATGATTTTTTTTTCTTCGTATGTATGTACGAGATATATATTTTTTTTCGTATGTACGTACGAGATTCATTTTTTTCTTATCTACTCGCGTAGGAGCTAACTCTAACCCTAAACTCTAACCCCAACCCTAAGGAATACATAAGTTGAAGTATTTTTTTTTTCGTACGTACGAGATTTTTTTTTCGTAAGTTGAAGTATTTTTTTTGGTACGTACAAGATTTTTTTTTAGTACGTACAAGATTGATTTTTTTTTCCTACCTTGCGACAAAAAAACTCTCTCCCACACAAACAGTAATAATCTTTTCTTACCTTGCAAGAGAGAAAAAAATCATTTTTTTACCTCGTGACAAAAAAAAACTTACATCCAACTTATTTGAGTAGAGTGTTGGTTCTTGCAATCAACACTTCGTCCGGGAACGTGGGATCCGACCCTCTTCGTCACATTTGACGTGTTAGTAGCACACCGATCCGTTCTCAAATATTTCAGTCCGAAATAACAGCCTTGTACTGCAAAAGAAGTAGTTAGCATTTGACGAGAAGGGGATTTGCTGGATAGATATTGTTTGGACTGCAGCCTTACATATACGTCTTGAAAATAGCAATGAACCGGCTTCGTCCCTTGCAATTATATCAACAGGAACAAGGTACTGTTTTTCGTGACATAGGAGTAAGAAGTTTGTCAATCTACGGAATTTCATCGGGACGATTGTCGGAACGTCGGAACAAGCAAAGGTAAGAATGAGAGAGATAGACAATGATTATACTGCCTCCGGCATTGCTCTGATACTCAATGTATTTCCTCCCTTCTGTGTTTGTTCTCATTTTCAAAGGACCGTATTGGAACAACAAATCGGAACCAACGGATCGGAATCAACGGATCGGAATCAACAACGATCATTGGGCTTCCCTGTAGGTGCGGGGAATTTGTCGGCATCAACGAATCACACTGAAGTTGCGGCGTCGATCGAATCAACATCAGCATCGAATCGATCGGCATGTAGATTATATTATTCTGTTTTTATTACTTACTCTATGTACTACATCAATGGATACTCACCCACTTTGTTCAATTATCATATCATATATTCAAATAGGATCGTCGGCAATGACAACGGCAACAACTCATTGATTTGACAGCAAGCAACAGCAACAGCCACCGGGAAGGATGGAGCCGCAGAGCGAGAGCAACAAGAGCAACCGGGCGGGGGCTTGGAGGCCCATTTTTTAGCCACATTTTGCCCATCATCTTTCCCATCCATGTTGAGTCGTTTTTTTCTGATCCGCTGGATCAATCGATTCGAAACTTGGGCGGCGTGTTCTTCTAGATGTAATGAAGAGGACCCTGCAATATCATTGCTGTTGGTGCCGTTGGTCCAGAGATATCTGGTGTGACTGTTATTTGGGTTGCTTTCTTGAAATATAGCCGAATTTTGCCCCTCTGCTTCACCGGTTCGATTCTTCTGATCTTCTGTATCAATCGATTCGAAACTTGGGCGGCGTGTTCTTCTAGATGTAATGAAGAGAGCCCTGCAATATCATTGCTGTTGGTGCCGTTGGTCCAGAGATATCTGGTGTGACTGTTATTTGGGGTGTTTCTTTGAAATACAACCAAATTTTCCCAATCTGCTTCACCGGTTCGATTCTTCTATTCCTCTCAATCAATCAATCCGAAACTTGGGCGGCGTGTTCTTCTAGATGTAATGAAGAGAGCCCTGCAATATCGTTGACAGCGGCGACCTCGGTATGGAGATATCTGCTGTCGCCGTTATTTGGGGTGTTTCTTTGAAATACAACCAAATTTTCCCAATCTGCTTCACCGGTTCGATTCTTCTATTCCTCTCAATCAATCAATCCGAAACTTGGGCGGCGTGTTCTTCTAGATGTAATGAAGAGAGCCCTGCAATATCGTTGACAGCGGCGACCTCGGTATGGAGATATCTGCTGTCGCCGTTATTTGGGTTGCTTCCTTGAAATACAACCAAATTTGTCACTTTTCTATGTTGAGTCCGTTCCTTCTAATCCGCTCAATGGATCAATACGAAACTTGGCGGGCGTCTTCTCATAGATGTAATCAAGGGGACCCTGCAATATCGTTGCTGTTGGTGTCGTTGTTATAGAGATAGTTGCTGTCGCCGTTATTTGGGTTGCTTCCTTGAAATTCAACCAAATTTGTCACTTTTCTATGTTGAGTCCGTTCC
Organism: Pseudo-nitzschia multiseries; assembly: GCA_037355745.1. NCBI lineage: Eukaryota > Bacillariophyta > Bacillariophyceae > Bacillariales > Bacillariaceae > Pseudo-nitzschia > Pseudo-nitzschia multiseries. The sequence goes on from CM074783.1 coordinate 1,921,361, forward strand.
TTCTAATCCGCTCAATGGATCAATACGAAACTTGGCGGGCGTCTTCTCATAGATGTAATCAAGGGGACCCTGCAATATCATTGCTGTTGGTGTCGTTGTTATAGAGATAGTTGCTGTCGCCGTTATTTGGGTTGCTTCCTTGAAATTCAACCAAATTTGTCACTTTTCTATGTTGAGTCCGTTCCTTCTAATCCGCTCAATGGATCAATACGAAACTTGGCAGGCGTCTTCTCATAGATGTAATCAAGGGGACCCTGCAATATCGTTGCTGTTGGTGTCGTTGTTATAGAGATAGTTGCTGTCGCCGTTATTTGGGTTGCTTCCTTGAAATTCAACCAAATTTGTCACTTTTCTATGTTGAGTCCGTTCCTTCTAATCCGCTCAATGGATCAATACGAAACTTGGCGGGCGTCTTCTCATAGATGTAATCAAGGGGACCCTGCAATATCATTGCTGTTGGTGTCGTTGTTATAGAGATAGTTGCTGTCGCCGTTATTTGGGTTGCTTCCTTGAAATTCAACCAAATTTGTCACTTTTCTATGTTGAGTCCGTTCCTTCTAATCCGCTCAATGGATCAATACGAAACTTGGCAGGCGTCTTCTCATAGATGTAATGAAGAAGCCCCTGCAATATCGTTGCTGTTGGTGTCGTTGTTATAGAGATAGTTGCTGTCGCCGTTATTTGGGTTGCTTCCTTGAAATACAACCAAATTTGTCACTCTGCTATGTTGAGTCTATTCCTTCTGATCCGCTCAATGGATCAATACGAAACTTGGCAGGCGTCTTCTCATAGATGTAATCAAGGGGACCCTGCAATATCGTTGCTGTTGGTGTCGTTGTTATAGAGATAGTTGCTGTCGCCGTTATTTGGGTTGCTTCCTTGAAATACAACCAAATTTCTCCCTTCTGCTTCACCGGTTTGATTCTTCTTATGTGCTCGATCAATCGATTCGAAACTTGCAGGCCTTGTCCTTCTTAGTATAATGAACGGATCCCTGCAATATCGTTGCCCGCGAGGACTTCAGTATGGAGATATTAATATTCACCGTTTTTTTTCCTTGTTTCCCTTCAAAATGGACCTCGTGTGTCCAAAGCTTTGCCAGTTAGATACTTCCAATCCACTCGATCAATCGATTCGAAACTTGCAGGCCTTGTCCTTCTTAGTATAATGAAGGGATCCCTGCAATATCGTTGCCCGCGGCGCCTTCAGTATGGAGATATCTGCTGTCCCTTGGGTTTGGAGGGGGTGTTTTCTGTGGAGGTGAAAATTCGGATTTGGAGTCCTCTGCTAGGCCCTCCTATTGCTTCTAACGTGTACGGCAGATCCCTTTGAGACTTGCAGGCCTTGTTAGTATTGTTGTCTAGAATCGTTTGCCTATCCTACCAATTTTTGGAGTTCTTGGTTTATGAGATACAAGGGGGGGGGGGGGGACAGGTCCCTATCCATTGTAATGAAAATGGGATTGTTTGGAGTTGGATTTGAGTTGGAGTTGGAGGATTTGGGACGGAGCCCATTATACGGTATGGTGGCAACATGTTGAGAAAATGAAATAAGTCATTCGTGCACAAGTTGTACACAAAATAGTGCTTGTCACGAAAGGATATGATATCCTTAACCCTAAAATAGTAATTTTATTTGAGGAGTGACGAGATATTGTCTCGAAAGTAAAGGTGTGCAACGCGCGAGGTATTTTAGTAGACACGCGACCTAAAAAGATAGGAAATTTAAAAAATAGGGTGGAGAATTGTAAAAATACCGCGCGATAGCCCGCGGGGGGTAGAGAAACAGTTCTCGGACGTATGTCCTCCGTTCCTTTCAATGCCGGATAACCACATAAAATGTGTGCCACAATGATACCCAAAGCCCATACGTGGTCAACGGCATCAGTGTCGCCTTCCTTGTAGAAAGGAAATATGTCCTCAGTTACGTACTTCAAGCATTGTTCCCAAATTTCTAAAGCTTCTTCTTCATCGAAATGCCCTTTTGGGCTGTCGAGTCTATCTCTAACGTCGTCTATCTTGTTGCATCCATTAAGTATTGTGAGTACCAAGTTGCCGTTTTCGGCACATAGCGCATCGAACCCAGTTTCAAAATGATATAAGAATGGATTATTCTCGTTGTTTTCGTCACCGTCATTTAGCTCAGTCATTCTTGCACAGTACTCCGCCGAATCCAAAAGATACCTAGGCTTCAATGGCTTCCTCTTGTACGCTGATTGTGTTGTTATGTTCTCCATTTTGCTCTTCGTTGTAATAATGATTTACGTTTGGCAAATACCGAGGTATTTTCGTTCAATTATTCGTTGCAATCTGTGAAGGAATAATTCTTACTGCACTTTAAGTGGTGTAAATTTCGTCATCTCGCAACGATTCGGTTATATTCAAGTAACTGTGTCTCGTGGTTCGACTCCCCCTTAGAACGGTCCATACGTATTACTTCCCTCCTTACTTTATGTTCCTACTACTAGTTCTATTTCTTTATTTTTCTATGAACAACAAGTAGTAACCTAAGAAATAAAGATTGCTTTTTATTTTTTGTTGAGTGCAACAGTTTGTTACTTTCTGTTGTTTTAAGGATGAATACTGTTCATTCTATGGATTGGTTAGAGTATGAATGTATATTGCCAATTCTAAGGCTGATACTTTAGTCTTTATGAAAGTTTTAATAGTTCTGTTGTTCCCTGGTATTTTTTTGTCCAAAACCAGTAACCATAAGCACTAATTAGGTTGTGACACACAAACCACCTTGACAGATAAGTCAATTCTGTTTCTTTCATTAATCATCTTATCCATTACACTATCATTATTCATTGTTCAATCACACGAAAAATCTGATTTTGGATCTTTTAATTGCAAATTAGTGTGTATTTTTCTTCCCAATCCAGTCACCAAATGCAATCATTAGGTGGTGATACCCAAATCACGGCAGATAACTCACTTCTGTTTCTTTCATGATTCATCTCACCCACAACAGGAACAATATTCATGGACTAATCACACAAAATATCTGATTTTCTATTTTCTAATTGCAAATTTGTGTGTATTTTTCATCCAAATCCATGTCCCAAATGCACTAAGTAGATGATGACACACAAACTATGACAGATAACTCACTTCTGTTTCTTTCATGATTCAACTTATCCATAACAGGAACTATATTGATGGACTAATCACACAAAATATCAGATTTTCTATTTTCTAGTTGCAAATTTGTGTGTTTTCCTCCAAATCCATGACCCAAATACACTCATTACATGATGACACATAAACTATGACAGATAACTCACTTCGGTTTCTTTCATGTTTCATCTAACCCATAACAGGAACAATATACAAATCCAGTACCCAAATGCACTTATCAGTACAAGGTGGTGTCACACAAACTATGACAGATAATAACTCACTTCTGTTTCCTTCATGATTCATTTCACCTATAACAGGAACAATATTCATGGACTAATCACAGTAAATGTCAGATTTTCTATTTTGTAATTGCAAATTACTATTAGATTGGAGTTACTATGCATTGATGGTACTACTAATATTAGTAGTACTACAAGTATTGGTAACAATCTTCTTAAAAGTTTGAACTACTAACCACTATGAACATCCATGTAGTACTAGTACTATGACTACAATATTACTACAATACCATGTAAGAATAGTAGACTAATATGAAACAATTCAAATGATCCAGTACTGCGTGTTTTAGTACTACTCCACTAGTAGTAGTAGTAGGTACTCTATTTTACTTTTGAATACTATTTCTTACGTACAGAATAATGTTTTGGTTAATCTGAATCCAAGTTGGAGAAGAAGAACTACTATTAGTGTCGACGTTGTTGTAGTAATATGATAACTTCTTTCCCGCTTAGGCACTCTTTGCTCTTGTGTTCTACAGCGTAGTTCCATTATTTAAATACATCCGACAACTTGGTGAACTGTGGTTTATCCGACCCCACACGGTCGTAAGGGAACCAGGTTGCGCGCTTCACTGGTGTTGTACCATCCGGTAGTTTCGTGTACACCGTAATATGATAAATTCTTTCCCGCTTATGCCCTCTTTGCTCTTGTGTTCTATGGTGGTGCGTGGAGAAGGCTATGAACGTATACCCAATACAGCATAGTTTCATTATTTGAATACATCCGACAACTTCGTGAACTGTGATTTATCCGATCCCACAACTCTGTCGTAAGGGAACCAGGTGGCGCGCTTCACTGTTGTACCATCTTGTAGTTTCTTGTGCACCATGTATCCAGGGTATTGAGGATACTGGTCCTTCTTCTTCGCTGCATAACTTTTCACAACACCAGTTCCAGGTGCTGGCAAACCCGTGATTGTCACCTCACTACCAATTGCAAATTTAGGATACGAGATCACTGGGTCAGGATCCTCGAACAACACCTTCACGTTTCCGGATCGCTTCTGTCTTATTACGTTGGCTGGTTTTGGGCGAGGAACTTGCAGAAGGTATCCAAGATCTTCAACGTGGCCCAGGTTTGGAGAGACCTTCCTCTCCTTGTACTTCGGCTCTCCATTTGATTCGTCTGATGCAGTCTTGTTTCGTTTTTTTGGTTTCCTGAGGAACGACTTCTTCTTTGCCTTCATGGATGCGTTCTCTTTAACTGCGTTTGGTTCTGTGGGAGGTACGTTGCCATTTACTACTTCTACGTCGTCTTCTTCTTCATCGTCATTGCTGCTTGTGTTACCTTCATTATTTGAGGATTCACTAGAGTTGTCGGTCAATTTGCCTTCCCAAGGAAATCGAAAGAATGATTCCGTTCCATGGATCTCTGTGTTAGTGAACACTATCCATCGTACGGAATACGTATCATTCTCCTCGATGAGCTTCTCGAAGTTCTTCAAGTGTTTCTTCATGAAGTCCCACTTTGCAATGCCGGTAGCTTTGAAACTCTGACAGTTGGGTACCTTGATTTTTTCAAATAGTTTGATCAATGAGTCGCCATCGGATTGTAAAGTCTTTTCATCCTCTCGTGAAACAAAACTTACTTGCAAGCCTGCTTCCAACAGGTGTCTTTTGTTAGTGAAAACCGAACACAAAAGTTCCTTTGTCAAGGGGACGAACAATTGTCCCCCTTCAGGTAGATAATTGTAAGTTGTCAGAAACCGCAAAGACCTCTCAAAAAAATTAGAACCTCCGAGTACTATTTCCGGTCGTGTGATGAAAATATCACTGAATACGAATCTTGCATGTTCCCAGAACAATCGATCGTCCACCGTGTACGTGCAGTTCTCATCAAAATTAAGGAACCTTGTGACGGATAAGCTGTAGTCCTCTTTTGCGATAGGGTAAGTATGTCGACTTCCCTTACCTCTCACAAGCTCAGGCGGACTTGGTTCTTCAAATTGAACGGATCGAGCACCGTCACTGGTGAAAATGAATAACCGATCTTTGCGGTTAGGTTCACCTTGATTAGAGCGCGACGACAAAGATCTTCGCTCTGCTTTCAACAAATCGTCCAGAACCAAAAGTGCATGGTCCACGGTAAAAGGAATTTCTTCTCCGTGGCCAAGTACAGCATTCATTATTTCCTTTGAAACCATATCCCTACTAACCGAAACACGTGGACCATCAGCATCACGTAACAAACGCGATGTTAGAACATAGTTGAGCAATTCGTCGCAAACAAGATTCACGTCTTCAAGTTGGTCAGAAGTCGAAACAACATTGTCAACACAGGACAAACTCAGGATGTAATGTTGCAACAATGTCTTCACGTGAACTTCCTTCTCTTCATTGTACTCGTCCACAAATATGTCACGTTCGGCCGATTTCTTTTCAGTGGAAAGAGTGACCAATTGTTTGGTAAAGTCAACGCCTACTCTGTAGAACTGGTTAAGAGTTTTCCGGTGCTCCATAATCTTGCAAAAGTGAAGAGAAGATAACAGGTTGAATCGAATAATCCCCACCTTTTTGTCCACTCGTTTTATTGTGTATTTTCCAATCAAAAACGAAGACTCATAGAGATTGGGCAATAGTTTGTTGTACAAATTGTCATGTAGTAATGACTCATTGGGGAAGTGGTCAAGGCTGAGTGCTTCAAAAATTCTGGCCTTCTGTCGTTGGAAGCATACCCACAAATACATGAGGACCTTTTGAAACGCAAGGGGTATCTTGGACACGTCGGAGGGCCATTCCAACTTGAGGTATTTTTGGGAATCAGTCAAGGGCACTATCTCGACTGCTGCGACACCATCTCTTATTGGTCCACCAACAACTTTGTTACCCCTAATAGAATTGATTTCTTTCACCAAATCATCAAAGGAGTGACTAGAGGAAAGAAAATGCCTCAATGCGCGGTTAAAGGAAAGACCTTCAAAGAACGAGACCATCTCCCGGACGTATAGCTTCCCTTTCTTTACATCGTCTTTAAATCTATGATTGAAAAACGGTCCTTCTTTTTCCGGTGAAGGCGCAGGGGGGAATTGGACACAACATACGTACCAACGCAGTAAGCTTAAATAAACTTTCATGTACTTCAGTATGGTGTCGTAGTTAACCACATTCTTTGCCCAGACAGAATGCGACGTGCCTTCCGATAATTTGTCTTGTCCTTGAACCCGGGAGAATTGTGTTTTGCCTTCCGTTGTATTTTCATCGATTTTGATAACGGAGTTGAGGGCTGACTGGAAGGAGTTCCATTTTTCTTTCATTTTGTACTCCTTGAAACGAGTTGTCAGTTCCTTTGCATTCAAGATACAGACCTTCTTTGTCAACTGCGACCCGGAGTCACGTAGGAAAAGATTTACCATCACGTCAACAACCCTTGGTATAGGACCCGAGGATGGTTTGTCTGACGTTTCTTGCTCTCTGAAGTCAGGACGGGTTCCGGAAGAAGAAAGTTTAGTAACAATGAAAACCTTGTTCATGAGATGGCGGAAGACAGATTCGATGTCACGACTGACGGCAGTGATGAGTTCGTCCGTCAAAATATTCTCAGAGAATCCGTTAGGACCCTGTTGCTTCAGACAAGCTTTGACACGTCTTTTCATTGCATCCGTGTGATCCTTGTATTGGGAGTCATCATCAAATAATTCCAATGACAAACTTCGACCGCCTACATTTCCCGTAGACAACGAAGGTTGAGTGGCACCTGTGACTGCTTGATGTGGTGTTTCGGGAACGACTGCTGGTATTTGTACCACTTGAGTTCTTTTCTTATTCTGTGATGGTCTTTTTGATGTGTGGTGTCTCCTCTGCCTTGGTTTATCGACTGCACGTCCTTGACTGACCGGATGAGCTTTTGGATCGTTTGCAAACAACGTTGTTGGGGTATTACCTGAAGGTCTGTCTTGGTCTGCAGCTGCCCCTTCATCTCGTGGTGGAGTAGATGATGGAGTACCGTTGACTTGTGCCGCCGCATTTGCGCCGGCTACATTGGTTGGAGTTGCGGCTGCATCTGTGACTTCATCTGATGGTGAATTAGCCTTGTTACGTTTAGCGCTACTTCTTGTAAGTCTCGGCATTGTTTGATTGCTAATTGAGAGAACAACGAAATAAAATTGTGTGAAAAGCAATCTAAGTTGCTACAAGTGTTTTTTTTTGTCGCATATCAAGAGATTCGTAAATGAGGTAAAGGAAAACAGAGTCGACTCAACTTCAAACCTCAGCAACTCTAACAACAAACAAACATCACGCAACAATGTACAAATATTTCCACTTTAACGGTAAACAAATGGTACAGCCTGCAACGCCGTTGCAAACGAAAAATGAAAACGTTACCAAAACAAACCACAACGGTACGAAACACCGATCATCCATTTTGAGATACGGTAATGTATGTTAAGATTTTCCGACAAATAGTTTCAAACCCAGTAATTTGGTGATTTGCAATTGAAACCAAAATGGAACTCAAACTTTGCAACGCCGTTCCATGACTGTTGACATGAATTGTCGAAGAAACCGCTTCACCATCGAACCATACGTTGTACTTCATTTTGAGTTTTGAAATTGAAACATGATTCGAAATTTCAAATTGGAACATGATCCAAACACAAAGCCTGAAACGCCGTTCCGGTGACTCAATTCTGAAACGCCGTTCCATGATTGATGACATGAATTATACAAAATCACCCTTCACAACCGAAACAGAAGTCATTAGTATTATCATACGTACATTACTACTACATATACTACTATCGTATTATACCTATACACAAAGGTTTCTGTCTACGTAGGTACTACTGTCATAGAATACTGGTGGACAAAACTAGGCAAATTCATTACCAGTAAGATCACCGGCACACATGTGTTGTTGTTAAGAAGTACAACCTCACCGGTACATAAAAGTTCTCACTGCATCACAAGTTGAGAACGTTAAGAATAAAAGTCATTGCACTACTTTTTCTTGTTTTCTATTCAAAAAGAGCGCGGGTGGATATTTCTTTACTTAATGTTCTTATTTTTAAATAAGAAAATGGAATTATTCTTCATTGTTCTAGATTTACAGCGGTAGATCTGACAGGTTAGTAAGTCTCGATTGTTTGTTTGGAACACACATGGCCACACACACACACACACACACACCCAGTGAAAACATTTTTTTTCGAGCTGATTTAACACCGTGATTTTACAGTGTGGTGATTTTACAGTGTTATTTTACAGTGTGATTTTACAGCGTGAATTTTTTTTCTTTTCGAGTCAAAAAATACTGTTTCCCTTCATAATCATCTTACCAAACTTATCTTGAGCAGAGTTGGTTTACCGTACTTGTACGACAAAGCACTCTGTCCGAGAACGCGGGATCCCACTTAACTGATCATCAATGGTCACTATTATGCAGGGAATTCAGGCTCGAGATATTTTAATCCGAATAAACTGCCTTTGCTGGAAAAAGAATTGGACGGCATTGGACTGTAGAGGAATTGCTGGATAGATATTGTTTGGACTGCAGCCTTACATATACGTCTTGAAATCAATGAATCTGCATCCATTGCGCAGATATATCAACAGGATAAAGATCCAGTTTTTCGTGAGAAAGGAGTAAAATTGAACAACGTATCGGCAACAACAATTTGACCGACAATTTTCCCCTGTAGTTTGAGAGAACGATTCGGAACAAAGTATCGGAACAACGGACGGAGGTACGGCGAACAACTATTGTAAGAACAAGCAAGAAGGGTACAAATGGGAGAGATAGGCAATGATTACAATGCCACCTGCATTGCTGATAAGAATGTATTTCCTCCTTTTTCTATTTTGCTATTTTCATAGGACCGTATTGGAAACAACGGATCGGAAGGCAACACTGGGTCGAAGGCGGAAAAAAAAACAACGTAAGATAGAGGGAAAATGATGCCTACATCCTGCATTGCTCATGATGTTCTCCTTACTTGTGTTTCCCTCCTTCTTATTTTCATAGGTACGGATCAGTAGAACAATCAATTTGAGACAACGTCGGACAAGGCGGACGCAGGATCGTAACAATTTGATCGGACGAATTGAACGCAACAACAAAAGGAGGCCAACAGTGTAGGTTAGTGACACGTAGATTATACCCGAAGTACTATTCTTTTGTTATTATTTACTACTCAATGTAGCACATCCATAGATACTTACCCATTTGGTTCAATTCACATATCATGATAAATTCGAATACAATCGTAGACTACGGCAACGACAGAGAGCAACAACAGCAACCGGAAACCTAGCGACAGCGATAGCAAAAGCAGCAAGCAAGAGCGATCCAAGCGGCCGCAACCCGGAACCATCGAACCAACAGCGGCAGCGATACCAACAACAGCGCCAGCAACAGCAGCGAGCGGAAAAACCAATAGCAACAGCAGCAATAGGGAACAATCCAACCGCCCGCAAAAGTAAGAATTGCGGTTCCAAACAACTCATTCTGAAACGCCGTTCCAGAAAGTTTACCCTGAAACAAAAATACAGACACAATTACCGTTCCAGAATAGTAAGTCCGAAACGCCATTACAGAATTTTGACCCAGAAACGCCAATACACCAGACGTTCAAATCAGAATTGCCGTTCCAGACAACTGAATCTGAAAAGCCGTTCCATAATCTTGACCCGGCAACGCAAATACAGCAAACGTTCAAGTCAGAATTGCCGTTCCAGACAACTCAATCTGAAACGCCGTTCCAGTAACTTGACCAAGAAACGCCAATACACCAGACGTTCAAGTCATAATTCCCGTTCCAGACAACTCAATCTGAAATGCCGTTCCACAAACTTGACCCAGAAACGCCACTACAGAGATTCTGCGGATTTTCAAGCGGATAGAACCGGGAACAAACTAACCAACAGCGGCAGCGATATCAACAGGTGGGAACATTCGAAGCGGCCACAAAAGTCACAAATGCCGTTCCCGACAACTGAATCTGAAACGCCGTTCCACAAACTTGACACGGAAACACACTCCATGGGCAAATCAATTCATCGTCTTCCTCAAACATCTTATCTGCAAAGAGTCCGGCAACGGTCACACAAGAAAGGCACCCGGTGCAATGGGATTGACTACAACAACAAAGCAATTGGCAACAAAATCAATGAAGCAAAAATCAAAGAGGAAACGGGGGAAGACAGAGAGAAAGAGAATGAAATCAAAATTTCTCAAAAACGGAGCAACGTCATCATCAACAATCCACCAGACTTACAAACACTTGTCGGAGATAAAACACAAGAAGCGTAAAAGTATGAAGGAAATTGTACAACATGTCGAGCAAATAGCATTGAAAACAGTTCACAAGAATGGGTTTCGAGGTAAATTCATGGAAACACGATGGGGTTTTAAAACAATTGGAGAAAGGGAATACACATCGGAAGATGCGGTGTCTATTGATAGTTTCATGACATTGGATAGTACCGACGATAAGTTGCTTTTAGCAGTCGCCGAATCAGAACCATCATTGAGAATCTTTGCAAAAGGTTCCAAAAAATGTGCAAAACAACGCTTGGGTACTCCCAAAAATATAGAAATTACAAGAACATTTGCTGCGGAAATTGTTCAATCTAAACCCAAAATAGGCCGAGGAACCAAACGTGACAGTGTAAACAGTGGATATGGTATTATTGGGATGAGGCCAAATCGATTGAAATTGGGAAATGGTGTGTATGTTTTCAACAAGAATGTGCAACCGAAAACACAAGACCACCTTGAACAGAAAGCCCTACACATTGTGAAGGAAATGCAGCTTTGTTTACGTAAAATGTCCAAGTTTGTCAACCTTGAAACAACTGTGATGAATGAGGTTGTTAGTCGTACAACACTGAATGCAATCGGCCATCACGCAACGGCCTTTTCTATTGGAAAGGATTATCACTCGAAATGCCATACCGATGCCGATATGTTCTACACAAGGCTGACGGTTATTGCTCCAAAACATGTAAGTGATGACGAGGTGATTTATTACTTTGTGTTCCCAACGTATAAAGTGAAAGTTCCATTGAGGTCAGGCGATACTCTATTGTCGTCCGAGAACTGTTTCTCAACCCCCCGCGGGCTATCGCGCGGTATTTTTACAATTCTCGACCCTATTTTTTAAATTTCCTATCTTTTTAGGTCGCGTGTCTACTAAAATACCTCGCGCGTCGCACACCTTTACTTTTGAGACAATATCTCGTCACTCCTCAAATAAAATAACTATTTTAGAGTTAAGGATATCATATTCGTTTCGTGACAAGCACTATTTTGTGTACAACTTGTGCACGAATGACTATTTTCATCGTCTCCTCCTCCTCCTCCAACAACAACAACAACAACAACAACAACGGGGATTCGTCTCCTCCTCCTCCTCCAACAACAACAATGGCAATTGGTCCCCTCCTCCAACAACAACAACGGGGATTACGATTCATCTCCTCCATCCAGCAGCGAATCCGAATCCGCTCCCCTCATCCAACAGAGCAGCGATTTGTCTCCTCCTCCTCCTCCTACAACAACAACAACAACAACAACAACAACGGGGATTCGTCTCCTCCTCCTCCAACAACAACAGCAATTCGTCTCCTCCATCCAGCAGCGAATCCGCTCCCCTCATCCAACAGAGCAGCGATTTGTCTCCTCCTCCTCTAACAACAACAACAGGTGTTTGTCTCATCCTCCAACAACAACAACGGCAATTCGTCTCCTCCTCCAACAACAACAACAACAACAACAACAACAGGGATTCGTTTCCTCCATCCAGCAGCAAATCCGAATCCGCTCCCCTCATCCAACAGAGCAGCGATTCGTCTCCTCCTCCTCCTCCTCCTCCAACAACAACAACAACAACGGGGGTTCGTTTTCTCCTCCAACAACAACGGCGATTCGTCTCCTCCATCCAGCAGCGAATCCGCTCCCCTCATTCAACAAAGCAGCGATTTGTCTCCTCCCCCAAGAGCAGGATTCGTCTCCTCCTCCTCCTCCTCCAACAACAACAACAGCAACAACAACGGCGATTCGTCTCCTCCATCCAGTAGCGAATCCGAATCCGCTCCCCTCATCCAACAGAGCAGCGATTCGTCTCCCCCCCCCCTAGCAGGATTCGTCTCCTCCTCCTCCAACAACAACAACAACAACAACAACAACAACGGGGATTCGTCTCCTCCTCCTCCTCCTCCTCCAACAACAACAACAACAACAGGGATTCGTCTCCTCCTCCTCCTCCTCCAACAACAACAACAACGGCGATTCGCCTCCTCCTCCTCCTCCAACAACAACAGGGATTCATCTCTTCCATCCAGCAGCGAATCCGCTCCCCTCATCCAACAGAGCAGCGATTTGTCTCTTCCCCCAAGAGCAGGGTTTGTCTCCTCTTCCTCCTCCTCCTCCAACAACAACAACAACAACAACAGGGATTCATCTCCTCCTCCTCCTACAACAACAACAACAACGGCGATTCGTCTCTTCCTCCAACAACAACAACAACAACAACAACAGGGATTCGTTTCCTTCTCCTTCTCCAACAACAACGGCGATTCGTCTCCTCCATCCAGCAGCGAATCCAAATCCGCTCCCCTCATCCAACAGAGCAGCGATTCGTCGCCTCCTCCTCCAACAACAACAACAGGGATTCGTCTCCTCCTTCAACAACAACAACGGGGATTCGTCTCCTCCAACAACAACAACGGGGATTCGTCTCCTCCTCCTCCAACAACAACAACAACAGGGATTCGTCTCCTCCTCCAACAACAACAACGGCAATTCGTCTCCTCCTCCAACAACAACAGCCATTCATCTCCTCCATCCAGCAGTGAATCCAAATCCGCTCCCCTCATCCAACAGAGCAGCGATTCGTCGCCTCCTCCTCCAACAACAACAACAGGGATTCGTCTCCTCCTTCAACAACAACAACGGGGATTCGTCTCCTCCAACAACAACAACGGGGATTCGTCTCCTCCAACAACAACAACAACAACAACAACAACGGCAATTCGTCTCCTCCTCCAACAACATCAACAGCAATTCGTCTCCTACTCCAACAACAATGGCGATTCGTCTCCTCCATCTAGCAGCGAATCTGCTCCCCTCATCCAACAGAGCAGCGATTTGTCTCATCCTCCAACAACAACAACGGGGATTTGTCTCATCCTCCAACAACAACAACAGCAATTCGTCTCCTCCTCCAACAACAACAACGGGGATTCGTCTCCTCCAACAACAACAGCAATTCGTCTCCTCCATCCAGCAGCAAATCCGCTCCCCTCATCCAACAGAGCAGCGATTCGTCTCCTCCTCCTCCAACAACAACGGGGATTTGTCTCATCCTCCAACAACAACAACGGCAATTCGTCTCCTCCTCCAACAACAACAACGGGGGTTCGTTTTCTCCTCCAACAACAACGGCGATTCGTCTCCTCCAACAACAACAATGGGGATTCGTCTCCTCCTCCAACAACAACGGCGATTCGTCTCCTCCATCCAGCAGCGAATCCACTCCCCTCCTCCAACAGAGCAGCGATTCATCTCCTCCTCCTCCTCCAACAACAACAACAACAACGGGGATTCGTCTCCTCCTCCTCTAGCAACAACAACAACGGGGATTCGTCTCCTCCTCCTCTAGCAACAACAACAACGGCGATTCGTCTCCTCCTCCAACAACAACGGGGATTTGTCTCGTGGATGAGCGATTCGGGTGGAGCGCCGGTGGAGGAGCCGGTGGAGGAGCGATTCGATGCCAACAATTCGTTGCCGTTGTTGCCTAGGGGTATTGCTGTTGCTGCTGCTGTTGTTGTTGTTGCTGTTGCCGGCGTTGGTGGAGCGCCGGTGGTGGAGGAGGAGCGATTCGATGCCGACGATTCGTTGTCGTTGCTGCCTCCTAGGGATAGCGCCGGTGGAGGAGGTTGGATCGATTCGTTTTGCAGATCGGGGTTGCCCTAACCTATTCAAATTTATGATAATTGAACAAAATGGGTGAGTATCTATTGATGTACTACATAAAGTAAATAATAAGAACAATAATATAATGTACACGCCGACCGGTTCGTAATTATCACCAACCAGGAAAATTCCCTGCACCTACAGGGAAGACTAAAGATTTGCCGACGGATCCGTTGTTTCCCCCCCCCCTCGACCTTCCGACGATCGTTGTTGATTCCAATCCGTTGATTCCAATCCGTTGATTCTGATCCGTTGATTCCAATCCGTTGATTCCGATCCGTTGGTTCCGATTTGTTGTTCCAATCCGGTCCTATGAAAATGAGAACAAGCACAGAAGGGAGGAAATACATTGAGTATCAGCAATGCTGGAGGCAGTATAATCATTGTCTATCTCTCTCATTCTTACCTTTGCTTGTTCCGACGTCCCGACGTTCCGACAATCGACCCGATGAAATTGTAGTTGCTGCCGTAGAATACTTCTTACTCCATGTCACGAAAAACAGTACCTTGTTCCTGTTGATATAATTGCAAGGGACAAAGCCAGTTCATTGATTTCAAGACGTATATGTAAGGCTGCAGTCCAAACAATATCTATCCAGCAAATCCCCTTCTCATCAAATGCTAACTACTTCTTTTCCAGTACAAGGCTGTTATTTCGGACTAAAATATCTGAGAACGGATCGTTGTGCTCGGTGAAGAGGGTCGGATCCCACGTTCTCGGACGGAGTGTTGATTGCAAGAACCAACACTCTACTCAAATAAGTCGGATGTAAGAAGGCAGATTATGAAGTGATTTTTTTTTTTGTTGCGAGGTAGAAAAAGTGATTTTTTTTGTCGCGAGGTAGAAAAAGTGATCTTTTTTGTTTGTTGGGAGGTAAGAAAAGTTTATTAGTGTTTGTGCGGGAAATTTTTTTTTTGTCGCGAGGTAGAAAAAAATCATCGGTCGATCGAAGTAGGTACTACATCCTGTACAATTCTACAGGATTTTGTAGTAGTGAAGATTTCTACACCTTTTTAGTACTGAATAATTTTAAGTACTGAATCCAAGTAGATTTCTACACGGGAAGATCTTTACACCTTACTAGAAAATTTTCGGTATTGAATTCGTGTACGTTTCTACACCAGTAGATGTCTATACCTTTTTAGTACTAGATAATTTTTCGGTAGTGAATCCGTGTAGGTTTCTACCCCTGTAGATTCGTACACGTTTTTTGTACTAGATAATGTTAGGGATTGTCATGTGAAAAACTCATTTTTCGGTACATACTCTGGTCCTTACTTGTATGTAAATGCTGGTACATGGTACATGGGGGTAAAGAACTTGCGAGAAGTCCACATATAAGAATAAATAATTACTTAATTTTCGAACAGGATGTAACCCTAACCATATTGGAAACAACTTTGCCACACAGAATGCCCAAAATGATGTGGTTTGACTCTCCAAATGGCCAACATGAGGGTATTTTTGGTGCAATTCCAGGGCACAAAATAACTTATTGGATAGTAATGACTCCAAAAGTATACGGTCCAAGCAATGAATACATTCATCATGACTCATTAAATGCATATTGGGAACAACTTTGTCACATAGAATGCCCAAAATCTTAAGGTTTGACTATACAAATGACAAACATGGGGGTATTTTTTGTGCAATTCCAGGGCACAAACTAACTTATTGGGTAAGGACTCAAAAAGTTTCTGGTCCAAGCCATGAATACATTCATCATGACTCATCCAATGCATATTCGAAACAACTTTGTCACATAGAATGCCCAAAATCTTAAGGTTTGACTCTACAAATGGCAATCATGGGGGTATTTTTGGTGCAATTCTAGGGCACAAACTGAGTTATTGGGTAATGACTACAACAATATCTGGTCCAAGCAATGAATACATTCATCATGACTCATCCAATACATATTGGAAACAACTTTGTCACGCAGAATGCCCAAAATGTTGTGGTTTGACTCTACAAATGGCAATCATGGGGATATTTTTGGTGCAATTCCAGGGCACAAAATAACTTATTGGGTAAGGACTCAAAAAGTATCTGGTCCCAGCCATGAATACATTCATCATGACTCATCAAATGCAGATTGGAAACAACTTTTTCACATACAATGCCCAAAATGTTGTGGTTGGACTCTACAAATGTAAAACATGGGGGTATTTTTGGTGCAATTCCAGGGCAGCACAAACTAACTTATTGGGTAATGACTCAAAAAGTATCTGGTCCCAGCCATGAATACATTCATCATGACTCATCAAATGCATATTGGGAACAACTTTGTCACATACAATGCCCTAAATCTTAAGGTTTGACTCTACAAATGGCAATCATGGGGGTATTTTTGGTGCAATTCCAGGGCACAAACTAACTTATTGGGTAAGGACTCAAAAAGTATCTGGTCCAAGCAATGAATACATTCCACATGACTCATCAAATGCAGATTGGGAACAACTTTGTCACATACAATGCCCTAAATCTTAAGGTTTGACTCTACAAATGGCAATCATGGGGGTATTTTTGGTGCAATTCCAGGGCACAAACTAACTTATTGGGTAAGGACTAAAAAAGTATCGGGTCCAAGCCATGAATACATTCCTCATGACTCATCAAATGCAGATTGGAAACAACTTTTTCACATACAATGCCCAAAATGTTGTGGTTTGACTCTACAAATGGAAAACATGGGGGTATTTTTGGTGCAATTCCAGGGCACAAACTAACTTATTGGGTAATGACTCAAAACGTATCCGGTACAAGCAATGAATACATTCCTCATGACTCATCAAATGCATATTGGAAACAACTTTTTCACATACAGTGCCCAAAATGTTGTGGTTTGACTCTACAAATGGCAAAACATGGGGGTATTTTTGGTGCAATTCCAGGGCACAAACTAACTTATTGGGTAAGGACTCAAAAAGTTTCTGGTCCAAGCCATGAATACATTCCTCATGACTCATCAAATGCAGATTGGAAACAACTTTTTCACATACAATGCCCAAAATGTTGTGGTTGGACTCTACAAATGTAAAACATGGGGGTATTTTTTGTGCAATTCCAGGGCAGCACAAACTAACTTATTGGGTTATGACTCAAAAAGTATCTGGTCCCAGCCATGAATACATTCATCATGACTCATCAAATGCATATTGAGAACAACATTGTCACACAGAATGCCCAAAATCTTAAGGTTTGACTCTACAAATGGCAATCATGGGGGTATTTTTGGTGCAATTCCGGGGCACAAACTAACTTATTGGGTAATGACTACAACAATATCTGGTCCAAGCAATGAATACATTCATCATGACTCATCCAATACATATTGGAAACAACTTTGTCACGCAGAATGCCCAAAATGTTGTGGTTTGACTCTACAAATGGCAATCATGGGGATATTTTTGGTGCAATTCCAGGGCACAAAATAACTTATTGGGTAAGGACTCAAAAAGTATCTGGTCCCAGCCATGAATACATTCATCATGACTCATCAAATGCAGATTGGAAACAACTTTTTCACATACAATGCCCAAAATGTTGTGGTTGGACTCTACAAATGTAAAACATGGGGGTATTTTTGGTGCAATTCCAGGGCAGCACAAACAAACTTATTGGGTAATGACTCAAAAAGTATCTGGTCCCAGCCATGAATACATTCATCATGACTCATCAAATGCATATTGGGAACAACTTTGTCACATACAATGCCCTAAATCTTAAGGTTTGACTCTACAAATGGCAATCATGGGGGTATTTTTGGTGCAATTCCAGGGCACAAACTAACTTATTGGGTAAGGACTCAAAAAGTATCTGGTCCAAGCAATGAATACATTCCTCATGACTCATCAAATGCAGATTGGGAACTACTTTGTCACATACAATGCCCTAAATCTTAAGGTTTGACTCTACAAATGGCAATCATGGGGGTATTTTTGGTGCAATTCCAGGGCACAAACTAACTTATTGGGTAAGGACTAAAAAAGTATCGGGTCCAAGCCATGAATACATTCCTCATGACTCATCAAATGCAGATTGGAAACAACTTTTTCACATACAATGCCCAAAATGTTGTGGTTTGACTCTACAAATGGAAAACATGGGGGTATTTTTGGTGCAATTCCAGGGCACAAACTAACTTATTGGGTAATGACTCAAAACGTATCCGGTACAAGCAATGAATACATTCCTCATGACTCATCAAATGCATATTGGAAACAACTTTTTCACATACAGTGCCCAAAATGTTGTGGTTTGACTCTACAAATGGCAAAACATGGGGGTATTTTTGGTGCAATTCCAGGGCACAAACTAACTTATTGGGTAAGGACTCAAAAAGTTTCTGGTCCAAGCCATGAATACATTCCTCATGACTCATCAAATGCAGATTGGAAACAACTTTTTCACATACAATGCCCAAAATGTTGTGGTTGGACTCTACAAATGTAAAACATGGGGGTATTTTTTGTGCAATTCCAGGGCAGCACAAACTAACTTATTGGGTTATGACTCAAAAAGTATCTGGTCCCAGCCATGAATACATTCATCATGACTCATCAAATGCATATTGAGAACAACATTGTCACACAGAATGCCCAAAATCTTAAGGTTTGACTCTACAAATGGCAATCATGGGGGTATTTTTGGTGCAATTCCGGGGCACAAACTAACTTATTGGGTAATGACTAAAAAAATATCGGGTCCAAGCCATTAATACATTCATCATGACTCATCAAATGCATATTGGAAACAACTTTGTCACATAGAATGCCCAAAATGTTGTGGTTTGACTCTACAAATGGCTAAACATGGTTTTTTTTTTGGTGCAATTACAGGGCACAAACTAACTTATTGGGTTATGACTCAAAAAGTATTTGGTCAAAGCCATGAATACATTCATCATGACTCATCAAATGCAGATTGGAAACAACTTTTTCACATACAATGCCCAAAATGTTGTGGTTTGACTCTACAAATGGCTAAACATGGGGGTATTTTTGGTGCAATTACAGGGCACAAACTAACTTATTGGGTAAGGACTCAAAAAGTATCTGGTCAAAGCCATGAATACATTCATCATGACTCATCAAATGCAGATTGGAAACAACTTTTTCACATACAATGCCCTAAATCTTAAGGTTTGACTCTACAAATGGCTAAACATGGGGGTATTTTTGGTGCAATTCCAGGGCACAAACTAACTTATTGGGTAAGGACTCAAAAAGTATATGGTCCAAGCCATGAATACATTCATCATGACTCATCAAATGCATATTGGGAACTACTTTGTCACATACAATGCCCTAAATGTTGTGGTTTGACTCTACAAATGGCAATCATGGGGGTATTTTTGGTGCAATTCCGGGGCACAAAATAACTTATTGGGTAATGCCTAAAAAAATATCGGGTCCAAGCAATGAATACATTCCTCATGACTCATCAAATGCAGATTGGAAACAACTTTGTTACATAGAATGCCCAAAATGTTGTGGTTTGACTCTACAAATGGCAAACATGTGGGTAT
This sequence comes from Pseudo-nitzschia multiseries, assembly GCA_037355745.1. Classification (NCBI taxonomy): domain Eukaryota; phylum Bacillariophyta; class Bacillariophyceae; order Bacillariales; family Bacillariaceae; genus Pseudo-nitzschia; species Pseudo-nitzschia multiseries. Next base: position 1,941,231 of record CM074783.1, read on the forward strand.
TTTTGGTGCAATTCCAGGGCACAAACTAACTTATTCGGTAATGACTCAAAAAGTATCTGGTCCAAGCCATGAATATATTCATCATGACTCTTCCAATGCATATTGGAAACAACTTTGTCACATAGAATGCCCAAAATCTTAAGGTTTGAGTCTCCAAATGGCAAACATGTGGGTATTTTTGGTGCAATTCCAGGGCACAAACTAACTTCTTATTGGGTAATGACTCAAAAAGTATCGGGTCCAAGCCATGAATACATTCATCATTACTCATCCAATGCATATTCGAAACAACTTTGTCACATAGAATGCCCAAAATGTTGTGGTTTGACTCTCCAAATGGCAAACACGGGGGTATTTTGTGTGCAATTCCAGGGCACAAACTAACTTATTCGGTAATGACTCAAAAATTATCTGGTCCAAGCCATGAATACATTCATCATGACTCATCAAATGCATATTGAGAACAACTTTGTCACACAGAATGCCCAAAATGTTGTGGTTTGACTCTCCAAATGGCAATCATGGGGGTATTTTTGGTGCAATTCCAGGGCACAAACTAACTTATTGGGTAATGACTCAAAAAGTATCTGGTCCAAGCAATGAATACATTCCTCATGACTCATCAAATACATATTGGGAACAACTTTGTCACACAGAATGCTGTAAATGTTGTGGTTTGACTCTCGAAATGGCAAACATGAGGGTATTTTTGGTGCAATTCTAGGGCACAAACTAACTGATTGGGTAATGACTCCAAAAGTATCCGGTCAAAACTATGAATACATTTATCATGACTCATCAAATGCATATTGGGAACAACATTGCCACTCAGAATGCCCAAAATGTTGTGGTTTGACTCTCAAAATGGCAAACATGATGAGGGTATTTTTGGTGCAATTCCAGGGCACAAACAGTCTCATTTGGTAATGACTACCAAAGTTTTTGTACCAGGCCATGAATGCATATCACATGACTTACGAAATGCATGTTGGGAACAACTTTTAAATGCATATTGGGAACAACTTTGACACACACAGTACAGACAATGATGTGGTTTGTAGATACAAATGGCACACAAGACAGTACGGTATGTTAGGTGCAGCAGTCTACGAGATTCTACATGTGACTAGAGGATTGAAATACATAACCTTAGTGTGATCAAATGTTTCCCTTCTGAAAAAATTATGGCGCGGGAGGGGTGGCTTGCACAGGTACGTGCTCTACTGCTACAAATATAACAGCGCGCCCAAAACCAGACAACACACAGAAGATGTTCGGGCAAACAACATAGTACAGAACCCACGGAAAAATTCTACACACAAAACATCGTACACATACTACACGAAACACCGTACACACACACACACACACACGACACACACAACACACACAACACACACAACACAAAACACCGTACACAACCCGACAAATTATTAGTACACACACAAAACCACACAAAAAGAAACACATGATTCTTGATCGACACCGTATTCAGAAAATAAAATAAAAAAATATGAATGCTATCGGAAAGACACGACGAAGCAAAAAATCCGAGGGGAAGACCCTTCGAAACAACAAAACCATCCGGCCCGGTGATCATCAAAATACAGGGGACAACAACGGTAAGAAAAGAAGAGTTAAAACAAACACCGCAATTACTAACAAAGTGTGTAACAGTAATACCACAACTATGAACGCATCAAAGGGCAACAGTAAAAAAAATGGTTCCGACAACACAATTTCTACTACTACAAACACGGAAGAACAAAACACCATCAACCAGAGTAACGAACCAGCGCTGACCATTACCAACACAACCACCACTACAGTAACAAACCAACAGAAAGAAGGAACAAAAACCAATGTGGTAGAGAAAACATCTAACGGAGAATGCTACAATTTAGAGGATGTTGCCGAACATGTCATGAAAAATATCCAATATGACAAATTGGCAGAGGAAGTGGCAAAACGCTTACGGAAACAAGAGAGGGAACCACATATAGGGGTGGGAAAGGTAGTAATGGTACCTAAACAAACGGAGGCAACCATGCAGGGAGAGGGGAGTTACAATGCCGGCGACACAAGAGAACGAGCAGTAAGTACAATTACAGACGAATATGGACTTATAATAGACAACGATATGCTTAAGGCTTTGAGTGATATGACTGAAAGAGTGGAGAAGCAGCTAAGGGATTACGTCAAAAAACATTGGTACCCCAACATGAAGTTCCCTATCAATGACAAGGTAACGGCGCTTGTAATAAATAAAGCTGTTGGAGAAAGTGCGGTTATGAAGCCACCAAATATTCCACTTGCGGCATTCTGTTCCTTTTACAGGAAACGAGTAGGGACAGTACTGACTGCATTGAGGCACAACTCACAAACATTAGCGAGAAAAAACTGGATAGGTAAATACAGGTGGGAGAATTGGTTGTTGAAATTAGGATTTTGAGAATCTATTTTTGGTCCGACAACACTAACATGCTGCCCGTTGATACTGATGATACTTCCGTACAGACGATTACAGAAAAGGTCGAGTCCCTATCACATTCCCTGGTACTGTTGCAGTTATTCAAGACACAGAATATGAAAACACAGGTATTTTAAACCCTCAATACAGAACATACAAAGACGCGGAAGATGAAGATTTTTATTATTTTGTTACAAGAATCATGTCGGCAATCAATCCGACAAATTCCAATTTCAAACAACGGAAGGAGAGGCACTTGCTGAGTGATATATTTACTATAGCAGATGAAGCATTTGCATTGGTACTAATCTACAATGAGCATCATGTATGGGTGAACCAGCAGCGGCGAAAGGGTGATGCCACGATTCCGCGACAAAAAAAAAAATTCTGCGATTCAGACAGTGGCAGCAGAAATGGATGGATGGAGGAAGGTCGCGAGTTGTTCAGTGACTTGTGCGACAAAATTGGCGAGATGCGAAAACACCCAGAAACAGGAAGGAAATTGGAAGAAATGATGAGGGACAGATTTAGGAACGAAAGTTCGACAAATTACACCAACAATAAGCAGGGCGATGCAAATATTACTAGTAGCAGCTCCACTAATTGTAGTGGACCAAAGAAGAAAAAGAAAAGAAACGTCTATATTGATCCGGCAATAACAGCATTGATGAATGAAAGTTTATCTATGGGTGAACTAATGTAGAAAATAACAGTACATACATAATACAAAACTACTACTAATCTTGAACTTAATTTTGAGAATATTAGAAATAATGGAGGATTCGTAATACGTCGCAATAGGAATAAATCAAGCATAATAGAATCTACATTTTAAAAAGGGAATATTGTAGTCAAGAAATATAATTCACAACTAGGGGAGCAGAATCGAATTGTTGTTTGGTAGATTAATATTTTGGAATTAATACTGACTCAAGATTTCTTTTTTATTCGTGAATAGAAGTAAGTGTTGTTCGTACAGAATAATAATTCGGTTCTGCTAGAGACTGAAATAAATTATTTTTATTTGAGAGTAGAGTAATGTGCATCATGCGCACAGAAATAGTGCTGAGTTTACATATACCCTTATACGATCGTCGCGAATTTCAGGGTATCCAGAAATATTGCCGTGTTAAAATCACGCACAAAATTTGTGCGCGAGAAGTAAATTCGAACCCCGCGAAACAGTTCTCGGACGGTTCAATCCATTAGTATTACATAGCTGTTCGAATCCAAAATACGAAGGCTGTTATATTATGAGTGCCTATGTGTCGACAAAAACTGTGAGAAGAGCTGATCCTCTATAATATATTAAACAATAATTTAAAGTTAGACGTTCCATTCACTTTGTTTGTCTTACTGCGACATTGTGCAATCGTTTCGGAGTAGCTATCAATCAAAACGTAGGAGAAATATGTTACGATCAATATGGAGGAGCATTCAATTCTTCACTAATACTAAGTTATTATGGATATGGTAGTAGGAAAACAATTAAGTATTGGATGTATCAGAGAGGACCTCACTATAGTCATCATCGTTTGATGACATTGAACAATCATCACCTGAATTAGTAGAATCATCATTATTGTCGCTGTCCTCTTCAACAATTGTGCATTGGGAGTAGAGTGCCTCTTCATTAGGCAAAGATGACATTGTCTTGTGGAATTCATCCAGCCAAGCCCTTCGATTAGAGACAACTAGATATGAGTTAGATTGCAACGTACCAATTGCATCAAGTTCTGGGACAACTGCTACATCGGAAAGTATGCTGTCGACATGAAATAAGAACAGGGAATTGTCGTCTACTTCACCTCTTGTCACAAACAACGAAGCTGTTGGTAGTGGAGTGGATTTAAACTTGGTCACTACTGCATAAATGCCTTCGTCGGCAATTTCGTACTCAGAAACAAATGAGTAAGGCTGCTTCAGATTGTAGAGTTCAAGGAAACACATAATATGACAGGGTATTTCACATGCGTCGACATCAAACAACGCCCAATCATACCAGACAGAGTTTAGTTGGCCACCATCGGAACGATAGGAAGGGTGGCTCCGAAACAAGTAATTTTGCTGTGTGCATTCGTCAAACCTGTTATGTTCAGTAAATCCTTTCACAAACGTAGAGTCCTCCAAAAGTGGAAGCACATTCTGACATACAAATGACAACACAATGGGAGAAATATAGGGTTTTGTTTTGTTCGATGACCTAACCCATCTCATAGTACTTGCCCCATCGTCGTTAGTGAAAACATGAAATTTTGAACCAGAAACTTCGGGAGGGACTCGATTACCAGAAACATCTTCTGCCGTCACTAAATTAAACTTGGAAGTAGCTACTCGTAACAGCATTTTTTCTTCCTGTCGCTTTGCCGTTTGCATTATCAATGTCGAAGCATTCTGTTGAGTGTTCTTCGAGGGTGCTTTGATTTCAGTTTTGTGGTGTGATTCGGAATAAGAAGAATCCCATCCGCATGGAAGTCCCCAAAGTTTGATGTAATCAACAACGTGAAAGTATAGATGGTTTTTGATCAGTTTCGTACCCATTCCCTCTCTGAGGCAGGTCAAATTAATACAATTGATAAAATGGATTATCATCTTGGGGAGATTTTCCAATCCAGAAATGGGTATATTCCCATGCTTCAAGAATTCTTCCATGGACAGTATCAGTTGAATTACCTCTACTTGTTTCTGAATAAATGTCGCGTCCTTGATGATGTTTATTGCCACATTGGAACAAAGGGTGATCAGAATGGAAATGAGCATTCCCGAAAAATCATTACCCTCCTTTTTTGTAATGGAGAGAAGCTGACTGGAAAACTTGGTTCTGGGGAAATCTCTGTCCGATTGCCTTGACAAAAGAGCACCGTATAACTGCGCAAGTGAACCAATAGTAGCTGATGTGCCATTCGTGTTTAAATCAGGGGCATACCAACACTTAGGACTACCTTTTAACAATGAATCGAGTGATTCTACTGCCCGACGTGCTACACCCAGTTGATGCATATGCAAACACTCACCGGGAGTAGCAAAGTGAATGTTGTTCACATTACTACCAAAATTGAGGCTGTGAAAAGCATTTTTTATGGGATGGTGCGAAATGCTTTTGAAGTACTCCATGTGTTCCCGTGCAGAATTGTTTGGGGGGGATTCAAAATCTTCTGGAACCCAGAGCCGAGTCAGTTCCTCCACTTGGGCTTTTGGTTTATGGATGACACGTGTAGGACATGTACAATGTCGGCACAATTTCTTCACCTTTTGCGTGTAGGATCCATACTTTCCACATAGTTTGTCATGAAGTTCTGTATCCCCAACAACATAGGCAATTGCAAATTTCATTTTCACTTTGAACACTTTTCCTGCATACGGAAGATAATCCCACTCCAACCCGCCCTGCATTTCACATACTTCCTTGAAAGATTGCAAAGCCGATGCAAGCGCGGTGTGTAGATTTTGAATATTATCTTTCCCCGTGTTTTTTTTTGTGTGTCTTATGCTCTCAATTTCAGTGTCGGGATGAAAATAAATTGTAGTCCAAGCGTCAGGTCGTTTTCTTGCTTCAGTATTGAAAATACCAAGAGTCATGTTGAGAGGAGTGAGTGACAGACGACCATGTGCATCCAAGCTGATTCCATCCATGTAGAAAATGATCGGAACAAGGATTTCATCATTTTCATTGCAGATCTGCTTCCACGATTCCGTCCACCAAGAGCCGTGGTGTAGTGCTGTTATGTATGTTTCATTGGTGAGTGGTGGGTTGTTTTCGGGTGAAAGAGGAGTCTCGACATTCGGAAAAGACAAATTGGTTTCTTGCATCAACTCCTTATTGGTCAGAAGGGAATGAAGTGCGTCTGGGAAGGATCGAACAAATATTTGGGTGGGTAAATTGCAAGGTAACCAGTTAATTATGTGTGGCTCAAACTTGGTCTCTGAAATACCCAAATTGGACTTGATTTCACTAAATATGGCTTCTCGATGGCGGGGGTAGATAGAGCTAAAGTCAACACCATGAATAGTTTGACATTCGTTTGCCCATTGAAAAATAGATTTGAATGTGTTTAAAGGTAACTTGTGTTTCGTCATTAGATTCATGAGCTTTATTTCAGCAATGAGCCTATTGGTAGGTGAAAAAGAAAGATGAGATCGGATCAATTGCTCTTTTTCATTGATGTTTGGTTGGGATGCGGTGGGTTCCGAAGCATCCATACCATTATCGTTCTGAATAGGAAGGCAAATTCCTTCATGAATAACCATGTCATCGTTGTTGCTGTTGTCTTCTGAAGGAAACAACTGTGATTCCATTACATTTCTATCCATTGGTGGAACAAATAAGTTGTGTACTACCTGACTGTTTAGAACAGAGTTGAACGTTCTGTTTGAGGATGCCTTGTTAGTGTGAGCGGCAGCAACAGAAGCGGAAGGAACGATTGGACCATTCTCCGTCAATGTCAGGCCATATTGTGTAGGTGAATGACGGACTGTACTAGTGGTTTCTTCTTTGGCAGATGATGAAAATTCCATTAGGTTATGCTTTAAATAGAAATCACGGCAAAAAGCTATTGAATCAAGGTGACGTGAAAGGCCTCGTGATACATATCGGTATGATTTGTGTGTAGACGAATCTTGTCTGCTTCCGATGAATGTCTTCGATTTGCCCTTACAGGACATGCAGCTACGACATATAAATGATTTGGGAATTTTGGTATAACAACCACTCTTGAAGTGACGGCGACTTTTACTAGGTTGTGACATATTCTTCTATTGGAAGAAGGGAGGGGGAGAAATGGTTTCGATGGGGGTGTTAAATGTACATGATGAAAATGAGCATGATGCTATCGGATTGAGCATGAAAAGGCATGAGGGTATGAAAAAGGAAACGTCGTGACATAGAAACAAGGCAGAAACATAGTACTAGTATGAAGTAGCAAACTTCTGAAAATAATTTTATTGCATATCTTGGGTTAAGGTTAGGAATTTTTTTGGCACCGAGATTACAAATTTAAACATGATTCGAACACAAAAGCATGTAACCCCGTTGCGGTTACTGAATTCTGAAACGCCGTTCCATGATTGTTGACATGAATTGTACAAAAAATCGTTTCACAACTCAAACAGAAATCAATACTATCATACCTACATTACTACTACTACTAGTACTATCATAATACACCCAGACACATATCTAAGAAAAAAGTACTTGGTGGTGAAATCGTGTAGGAGGAAGTTAGTGCTGTAGAGTTCTACGAACATTCGTTAAGACGAGCATGATGCTATCGAAGCGAGCAATAAAAGGCACGATGGTATGAAAGAAGACACGACGTGACATACCGTAAAAAACAACGCGGAAACGTAGCGAACTAACACTTCTGAAACTAATTTTATTTCATATCTTGGGTTAAGGTTAGAAAGTGTGGTAGTGAAAAATAGATTTTTTAAATCAATTTAGTCAAAATGGAGAGATCAATGGACATTTTGAGTCTTCGGGGAGAATTTTGGTCGCAACCTGAGGGGGGTCGAAAATCATTACCACAAAAATTGTGAATTTAAAAAAATACCCTTGCGCATAACAAACGCAGGGTCAATTTTCTGAAAATAGGGCTTGCGAGGGGTCGCGTGGGGTCGCGTGACAGTTATCGGACGTTACGACACACTACCCTTACAATTTAACACTTGGGCTCGCGACACACAACCCTTACAATTTAACACCATCGCTTGCGACTACCTACCACTACAGTTGAATTATTTGGGTCAAGAATTTGTCTAGTAGTATTAAATACAAAATATGTATGATAGGTACGAGTACTTCTTTCCGTACATTTTAGTCATTTGTGTCACACAATCTACTATTTGCAACCATGGTATGCAATGTATGTAAGATATGTACCTTTTACCCTAATCACTCTCCCCCAAGATTTACCTGTGTGGTAGGTGTGAACCAACCCGCGTCAAATTAGTGAATGGACTTCTTACACAATGAACACTAACAATTCTGACAACAATGCCTAGACTTCCTCCAATATCCAATTGGCCAAGCAATTGCATCAATACAGGATCAATATAGTTGTCATCCTCATTTTCCTCTTCAGCAAGACTACTGGATACAGTGCCACCATCTTTTGATACAGTAGGGTTTTTTTCTGACTTGAATCTTTCCAGCTGTTGTCGGCGAAAAATACGGACTTTGTTGGCATCAAATACGATTGAAAAAGCCGACAAAATGAAACGACGACCGAGGTGCGGAACGACGATGATCAAGCATTAGAACCAAGCGCACCTCCACTACATGAAAATCCTTAAGTGGTAAAAACGATATCACTTAGGACTACAAACAAAATGGGTTAATCGGTTAGAAACAAGACATATCCAAAGACCTGACCAATAAGTGAACACTTGGAACCCTTAAGTATGTTCAACAGAATATACTTGATATCCCGTGAGGAAATTACTTATTGCAGCAATCAAGAAAATCAATACCGATTCCAGATGGGCCCCATATCTAGCATATATACCACGAACAAGCATACGCCCCATCAAACAGAATACTTAACCCCAAAAATGACCAATACCATCGAATGACCGACAAGACGCTAATACAGCAACAGCAGTATCGGTACGATGAAATCCATACTAGTGTAAAAGACCGGGGAAGATCTCTACCATGTAAAATACAGCAGAGAGCCCCGATACAGTAACAAAATAAGAGCGTCTCTCTGAGCTCACATCAGTTTAAATTTAAACAATTCGTTATACCTCTCGGGTCAATTTTTAGAGTAACAACAGGTTATAGAGCCCTTATAACTCGCGCTGTTGAGCGTATACCTTAAGAGCCTATCTCTGCCTGATCAGCACCTCCACTGACCGGTCACAGCCAGAGGACATTGCTGTTGAGCGATAGGCCTTCCCCCCAGTGCAGAGATTGTTGTGAGCCCGCTGTTGAGCGACTCCCTTCCAATCTCCCTCTTACTCCGAATTTTTCTCCGCGGAACGTTCCTTCGGTCCCTTCCTTGGTTAATTCTCTCCCCCGCCTCGACTCTTCAACAGTCTCTTCCGACAGTTGATATTTCTTCGGTTGTTTTTTCTGCTCGTCGGTTCCTTCTCCAACCTACCTACCGACGCCGCCGGTTACGACGAACGCATTTCTTTTTTCTTTTTGGCTTCGATCGTTCCTTTGCCGCTCGCTTCACTTGTTCTCGTGTCGCCGCCACCGTTTTTTTTTCCTTCCCCTCCTGCTTGTGAATCAGGGGGTGTATCCACTGTTTCTACACACAGTTCTTCGATAATCCACAAGCAAGCATGGTTGACCCCTTTGATGGGAATGCTATGGAAGGCATCCAATTCCGGATCAAGGGCAATAGCCCCTATGATGAAAAATTGAATGCTGTCTACTCCCAGATCATGGACGACACCGACATGGAAGATTTATTTGTGGAGAGCGCAGACGCAAAGGTGCTAGCGCCCTCCATGATGCCCAACCTCCAGGGCAGTGTTGTCAACGCAATCACCTCCTATCTACCCAGCTCCACAGAGCTCGAGAAAGGACACATCACCCAACTCCTCTCAGGATGCACCATATCCTATGTTAATCACGCCGGTGCTGAAAAGAAAGTTCGTGGACCCATCGACTTGAAAAAGGCTGCAAAGGAAGCCCTCACACACCACACAGACTATTCCACCAAACCATTCATTACCATTGAACTACTCATCACCAAATGGCAATTCAAACCCACCTGGAGACCCCAACGCTTTGACAAGGTTTATGAAGGTGCCACACAGGCCGATTCAGATGATGAAAATGCCACAGCTCCAATCCCAGTGCCCGCGGCAGCAGGCACCGGCATGCAACAATTGACCACCCTACTCCAGCAATTGGTCAACAATGGCAACAACAACAACAACAGCAACAACAACAATGCTGGCGCCAACCATCAAGCAACACTTGACCTTCCATGGAATCCAGCCACCTTACCACCACCAGTTAAGGCGAGATACAATCGCAGAGACGAATTCCTCACCAGTGACGACATGAAATACTTCAAAATCACTTCCACAGATGCATCAGGAAATGAAACGATTGTCCAACAAAACTACTACCTTCACAACCTAGGCAGTGGTAGAAACGACCAGCGCCTGATCACTAGAAGTGGTGACTGTTTTGATCTAACCAGAGCATCTGACAAGTCCAAGGAAGCAGCTAGTAGAGACAAACTATTTCTCTCAGGATTTCCACAACTAAAGGATGCAACCCACCCTCAGGTCAGAAAATGGTACAGAGAAATTACTGCTCATGCACAACAACACCATATTTACATCCACCCTTACTACCTCTACAGGCGCGAAGCTGACCACCTCAGAGGATTTACAATTGGTGATAGTCTTCCACATGATCTACCTGCAAGATATGAATTGGCAATTCACGAATGGGGTAACCTCATCTACACTGCACTCAGAACCGATAAGATCATCCCTGACTCATGTGATAGAATGAAGTCCACAATTCAAAGCTTTGAAGGGGGACAAGGTTACAAAGCTCTGTACACAGTCATTGCTCAGACACATCCCAACTCAAAGAGACCTTCCAACGCAGTCAGAATGGTCCGGAATCCTCCAAATCAAGATGCTGGTGAATCACTTGAAGAATATTACTTCAGATACAAGGATTACATGAGACTTAGAGTTTTCCTCCAGAATCAACCCGGCCCCATGAGTTCGACAGAAGAAGTCAGCAATCTCATTGCAGGAACCACCCTCTCTCATGAACTATTTGCGAAACAGAAGATGAACGAGACTCAGATGACCAATTCAAACAAGACAAATACAAAGCAGGCAGGTTGCTGCAAACTCTCCAAACATATGAGCAAGAGATCAAGGCTGAGAAGAAGTACAAGGACAAAACCTCCAAACCAAGTCTGCCCAAGCACTTACCAACCACAGGAACCAGACCAGGTCCTCGTCGGAATGATAGGTTCCAAAAGCGCGCTGGGAACAATACTGTCAGAACACCTTCCACTTTGACCTCTCACTCAATCAGCCTGATTGATTCACTTGGGTACCCTGAGATGGATCAAGAATCTGACAATCCCTTCCTCCATCAAGCATATTGCAATGCGATCACTGCATTCAACAAAGGACCTAGTCTGTTTGACACCTCCAGGCAGTGTATTGTTTGTCATACCTCTGGACATAACTTTGACAACTGCCCTGCACTGCAAGATGTTGAGTCACTCAGGAAACATAGGATTGCCACTGCTGTTTACATCAGCAAAAACATGAGAGAAACCAAAAAGCTCTTGGATTCTACCCAACGCATCTCACAAATCCACGTTGACGATGAGGATCCGGATGAAACCTCCCCAGATGATGAACCTGAGGACCAAGTTTTTTGCAAAGGCCAAGAATATACAGTCTTTCTTGCACCCATATGACATCACCTCAAGATGATCCTCAAGGATTTGACAATGCCACAGCCCCTCAAGTGGACAGCTTATGCCCCTCGTTGGACTCCAGCAGTGTTAGCTCCTACAAATCTTTCCAGATTGGTGCTGTCAATCTCCTTCCTAGGGATAGCCTCCAGCCTTCAATCCCCATTGATGTCTACTGTGATATGGAATCACATGAGGTTACAGCCCCTGTATTGGAATGACATCTGGGAACCAATGGAGATCCCAACTTTGATCGAGACAATCCTATCTCAGTTGATACCAACAATGTGCAAAACCTTGTCCCACCAGATCCAATTGCAGCTGCAACATATTACCAACATGGAATCAGAGCGCAGATTGATACAGGTGCCAAAGTTTTGTGTACAAACCTAAAGCACATCCTGCATGACTACAAACCTTACACCAAGCTCAGAAAATGTCCGATCAGGCTCACAGCAGCGATTGGAGGAAAGGCAGCCACCTGCATTCCTGAAGGATTGGGATACTTGCATATCCCAGCACCCAATCATGTAGGTTATCTCAAAGTCTTCTTCTATTATTCTCCCTCCCTTTCGACCACATTGTTGAGTGATAATGACCTTTGTGGAATGACATCTCGAATGCGACGTCAGTTCAGTGGGCAGTCGATACACAAAGCCTTCACTGAAAACCTTGACTCATCTGTTCAACAAAATGGCAACCTCACGATTATTTGTCATCACAAGCAGAACACTGCCAAAAGCATTGTCCTACATGGAAGTATCATTGATGGTCAGTGCTACACACACCCAATACTGATTCCAGACCTAGACCTTACATCCCCATATGCAAATTGTGCAACTTCCTCCGCATATGCCTTGGCCACTGACTTAGAGTTCAAAACAGCTTGTGATCTGGCCTCCAAAGAAGCCATTAGCAAATTCCGGTATGATACCTACACAAATCTTGTTACACTACAAAAATGCACTGAAGCTGCCAGAACGCAACCTGCTACCAGCAACACTCCTCTGTTTGAAGCCAAATTGTTTTTCACCAATATCGTGGACAAACAGATCCCCATTCAAGCCATCAAAGCCAAGACATCGAAACTTCTTTGGCACCAGAGATTGGGACACCCATGTGATGACTTCCTATACCAAGCTCATAAACACATCATTGGAGTACCAAAGTTCAAACGCCAAACAAGCGTCCTTGATCAATGTCCAACTTGTATTCAATGTAAACAAACAAAGACACCTGCTGGCTCCCATTCCACCAGAAAGGCCACACAACCGTTTCAGGGCTTGTCGATTGACTTTGCTTTTTCAGGTGCCAAATCATCCAACAGTAAACGGAAACGGGACTACGAAGGCATACATGGTGAGACAGCTTGGATTCTCATCACAGACCACTACACTGGTATGAAATATGGTGATACCAGAATCTCCAAAGCAGCACCACTCCATTGGCTTGAGCATTTCTTCTCCCAGCACAACCCAACTTGTGCCAACAAGTATATCTCAGTTGACCAAGGTGGAGAATTCTATCACAACCCTGATATCAGAAACCTATTCTCTGCGTTTGGATACTCCATTTTCTCAACTGGGGCTGATGCGTCCCACCAAAATGGTACAGTTGAAAGAGCCCATCGAACTCTCGCTAACTCAATGAGGACCATGCTCTCTGGTGCAAACTTGCCCATCAAGTTCTGGCCTTTTGCCTTCTATCATGCCCTTCGGCCGTCAAATGCATTCCCTGAAGGCACCCAGCACCATTCACCATTGGAATTAGCTACTGGACATAAGGAAAATCTTGCTGACTTCCGAACATTTGGCTGCCGAGTTTGGGTTTGACCTCCAGGCAAGAGATCAATCAAGCTCAAACCCAATGCTCGCAAGGGCATATTCCTGGGTTTTGTACCATACACTACCAGAAACATTCTTTGGTATGATACTGAAACGCACCGAGTCAAGATCGCCACCCATGTCAGGTTTGATGAAGGCATGAATGATTTACCTCTTACTGACCTTCCTACCAACGTCAAGCACTTGCTCAGGACTGATGATGACATTCCTCTCCCCCCCCCCGGAACCCAATGAGGTGTCATCCAGTGATTTTCAATTCTCGATCTCCCCATTTGCAGATCTCACCAATCTCAGGCTCACTGTTTCAAGCTCTTGTGCCGATCCAGCATTTGGTCTCAGGTATGCAAATGATTCCCTGCTTGGCAGAGCCTACGTAACCGACATCATTCCCAAAAGCCCTGCCTCCAAGCTTTTTTCCTCCCATAAGACATCTCTCTCCAAGCTCAGAGGCGCTTATATTGTATCTATCAATCACAACCGTGTGTTTACTGCTGCTGATGTCACCACAGCCTTGCATGAATCACACGCTCGAGGGGTGAGGGATTCAATAGACACACCAATTACCTTTGCACTTGAAGAGAAATTGTCTATGAAAGAAGTCAGGAAACACTTGAATGAATTTGGACTATTTGCCCCAAATACTTCTTGGAAGGAACCCACTGATGAAGAAGATCCACCTTTTTTGGACCAGATTTCATCCATCACGACTATCAAGAAAATTGGCACCAAATACAAGAATATCATCCAATCCAGAATCAACCAAGTTGACAACACTGAAGCACTCCATGCCTCCATCCAAAGACACTTGGCCCCAACTGAGGATGATATGGATGTCGTCATTCCCACTATTGATATTGCATCACTTCGAGCCATCACCAAGCTCCATAAGGCAGGCAACCATGAACTACCACTAGATGCAGATTCACTACCAACTGAACAAATTGAACTCTTAATCAAGGCTATCAATTCAAAAGCAACTACACCTGAAGAACAAGCACTAGGTCATTTCACTCGCAGAAACCTCAAGTCATTATCCACATGGACTGAATGGGAAGCTGGAGAGCGCAAATAACTTGACCAGTTTGAAGACTTAGAAATGTTTGGATCACCAATTCCATATCCTAAGGATCCAGAAGCCATAATTCTCAGGCCACATTGGCAATACAATGTCAAAAGGAATGGTGTCAGGCGAGCAAGACAGTGCTGTAATGGAAGCAAATATGCAGCGCCAGCCCTGCATGCCATTGCAATTGTCATATTCATCATGTGTTGAACATCCCATCCAACGATTGTTCTTTGCCATTGCTGCAAGCCTCAATCTCAAAATATATGGCGCGGATGCCCAAGATGCCTTCGGCCATAGTCCTGGACCTGAGATCCCAACCTTCATGACTATAGATGACGCATATGTAGACTGGTACAAACACAAGCATGGCACAGACATAGACAGAAGATTGGTGCTTCCTGTCCTTTGAGCACTCCAAGGCAATCCAGAATCCGGAAGATTATGGGAGACGCACATCAACAAGATCTTAAAAGGTCCTGATCTCAACTTCAAAACCACCACTCATGACAGAACAATCTATACGACAGTTTTTGAAGGTGAAACAGTCTACATGCTGAGACAAGTTGATGATTTTGCACTAGCTTGCACATCAGAATCCATATCCAACAAGATCTATGACATCATTGGTGAGAAACTGAAGCTACCTAAAGAAGATGTAATCCCCTTCACAAAAATGGGATTGCTTGAAGACTTCAATGGAATTGATGTCAAACAGACAGCTGACTACATCGAACTGTCCTGTGCAAATTACATTGACAGAATCATGACATCCCATGGTTGGGAAACTGATTCTAAGATGAAACCTCACTCCAAGCCGTCAGCGCCACTGTCAATGGAAGTGCTGAGCCAACTACAATCACATACGAATGGACCATTAGAAGGCACCAAGGAACATTCTGAATTACAATCCACATCGGGCTTCTCCTACAGGACACTCTTAGGTGAAATGATGTTTGCATATGTGAGCTGCCGGCCTGACATTGGATATGCAGTGACCCTGATGTCAAAATACAGTTCCAATCCCACTGCATTCCACTATTCCTGTCTGAAGAACATAGCTCAATACCTCAGAACAACCAGATCTTGGGGTATTAGATTCTACAGACCGAATGCTGAGCCATCTCTACCATCACGAGAACCATACGACGATGTAGTCCAAGATGCATCACTCCCAAAATTCCCTGAAGATATCAAACAAGCCAAATTGATGTGTTTTGTTGACGCTGCATATGGCAACGATCCAAAACATCGCAGGTCCACTACAGGATATGTTTTCACTTATGCTGGTGGAGCAGTTGTTTACAGATCCAAAGCTCAGTCACTTACTGCTCAGAGTTCTACAGAAGCAGAATTCATTGCTGCAGTCACAGCAACCAAAACAGCCAGATATCTCAGGTCCATACTCAAGGAATTAGGATTTGTCCAAGTTGGTCCAACTCCTATCTATGAAGACAATGCGTCAGCAATTGAAATCATCAATGCCCAGAAGCCAACTGAAAGAACCAGGCATATTGAAACCAGGTTCTTTGCAATTCAAGCTTGGAAAGAAAATGGTGAAATCAAGATGATTCATATTCCTGGAGTTATCAACCCTGCTGATGATCTAACCAAACCATTAGGATGGATCTTGCACGCCCAACACACAAGATACATCATGGGACACTACCCAGGTTAAATCGCCTGTGCGTTACGATTCGATCCGAATGTTCGATCCTCTATCGATCGATAAAACATTGATTCGATTCCAGGTTAAACAAAATAACTTCATTCCAAATCGTCAACTCAATTAATACAGAATACACCGACAGTAATCCAACCTCAATACGTGTTGGATCAAGGGGTGTGTTGTCGGCGAAAAATACGGACTTTGTCGGCATCAAATACGATTGAAAAAGCCGACAAAATGAAACGACAACCGAGGTGCGGAACGACGATGATCAAGCATTAGAACCAAGCGCACCTCCACTACATGAAAATCTTTAAGTGGTAAAAACGATATCACTTAGGACTACAAACAAAATGGGTTAATCGGTTAGAAACAAGACATATCCAAAGACCTGACCAATAAGTGAACACTTGGAACCCTTAAGTATGTTCAACAGAATATACTTGATATCCCGTGAGGAAATTACTTATTGCAATCAAGAAAATCAATACCGATTCCAGATGGGCCCCATATCTAGCATATATACCACGAACAAGCATACGCCCCATCAAACAGAATACTTAACCCCAAAAATGACCAATACCATTGAATGACTGACAAGACGCTAATACAGCAACAGCAGTATCGGTACGATGAAATCCATACTAGTGTAAAAGACCGGGGAAGATCTCTACCATGTAAAATACAGTAGAGAGCCCCGATACAGTAACAAAATAAGAAGAGCGTCTCTCTGAGCTCACATCACTTTAAATTTAAACAATTCGTTATACCTCTCCGGTCGATTTTTAGAGTAACAACACTAGCATCATTTTCTCCAAATGTTCACCCATTTCGGGATCTTCTCTTAACGTTTGTACCTTCTTGCACAATGTAGCGAACACTTGCCTTGCTCCTGCTGTTCTGTTCCGTTTGATTGTTCCGTTTTGTCATTCCGTTTCATCCCTTCGTCCTTCTTATGTCCTTTTGTTGGTTTGTTGTTCCTGAAGAATAAAAATAAGAGAAAGAAAGATCAGAAGCAAATAGAATCTCCAACAAATTGCTGTCATTGTCACTCACTAGTGTTTCTCATTGTTTTCTTTCATTGCGGATCCGTTGTTTCCGTGCTTTTCATTTTTGAAAACACCGTGCCAACCAAGAAGGATGTGTTGCTTTTTGTGTGGTTTTGATTTGGGGTATTTACAGTTTTCCGTGTGTGTACAGTTTTTTTGTGTGAACTTTTCTGTTGTTCCATTCTATCGTTCTGTCCCATTGTTCCGTTCCATTGTTCCATTGTGTTTCATTGGTTGTTCTGTTTTAAGTGCCCTCCTTTCCTTCATTGGTTCGTTTGATTGTTGTTCTGTTTCAATAAAAATAAAAATGAAAGAAAGAAAGATCAGAAACAAATAGTATCTCCAACAAATTGCCGTCATTGTCACTCACTGCTGTTGTTCTGTTGTTACATTCTGTCATTCCTTTTTTTAAAATTCGTTGTTCCATTTTGAGTGTCGTTCTTTCCCTCGTTGGTTGGTTTGATTGTTGTTCCATTTTAATAAAAATAAAATAAAAATAAAGATAAAAGAAAGAAAGATCAGAAACAAATAGAATCTCCAACAAATTGCTGTTATTGTCACTGACTAGTGTTTCTTCTTTGTTGTTTGGTTGTTTGGTTGTTCCGTTGTTCGTGACTGTCGGACAACATTCATTTTCCCTGCTTCCAAAAAAACTGTGCCAACCAAGAAGCATGTGTTGTGTTTTGTGTGGTGGTTCTGTGTGTATACAGTTTTTCATGTGTGTGTGGTTTTGTGTGTGTTGTGTGTGGTATGCACCCTGACTTCTTCCATGTGCCTGGCTTGTGCACGGCCTTTATTTTCTATATAAGTAAAGCATGTCAGACTGCACACCACCCCTCCCGCACCATAATTTTTTCAAAGAGGAAATTGTGATTACACAAAGGTTATGTATCTAAATCCCCAACCCATATGTAGAATCTGGTAGCCAGTCAGTGGTTCAAAACGCCACTCTAAAACGCCACCCAAAACGCCGCTGCCGGCTGCCGGCTTCCCGCTGCTCCGCTCCAAACGCTGATGCTTGCTGCTGGCTTCCTGCTGCTCCTCCAAAACGCCACTCCGCCAGTTGCTGTTGGTGTTGCTCTTGCTAGTCGCTGTTGGTGTTGCGTTTGCTAGTCGCTGTTGCTGTTGCTGTTGCTGTTGCTCTCGCTAATCGCTGTTGCTGTTGCTCTCGCTAGTCGCTGTTGCTGTTGCTGTTGCTGTTGTTGTTGCTGGTGTTGCTGGTATTGCTGGTATTGCTGCTGTTCCTGCTGTTGCTGCTGTTGCTGCTGTTGCTGTTGCTGTTGCTGTTGCTGCTGTTGCTGTTGCTGTTGCTGTTGCTGTTGCTCTCGCTAGTCGCTGTTGCTGTTGCTCTTGCTCTCGCTATTTGCTGTTGCTCCCGCTATTGCTAGACGCTATCACTGCTACTCGCTGCTGGCTTCCTGCTGCTCGAAATGCTGCTCAAAACGCCGGGCCAAAATTCTCGCTAGTAGTTGCTATTGCTACTGCTGTTGCTGTTACTCTCCCCAGTCACTGTTGCTCTTGCTAGTCGCTCTTGCTCTTGCTAGTGGCTCTTGCTCTTGCTGGTCCTCACTCTTGCTAGTTGCTGTTGCTAGTTGCTGTCACTAGTAGTTGCTATCTCTGCTCCAAAAGCTGCTGCTCGCTGCTGGCTTCCTGCTGTTTGAAACGCTGGTCCAAAACGCCGCTGCTGACTGCAAGCTGCTTCCTTCCTGCTGCTCCAAAACGCCGCTCCAAACGCCGCTGCTCGCTGCTGGCTTCCTGCTGTTTAAAACGCCGCTCCAAACGCCACTGCTCGCTGCTGGCTTCCTGCTGTTTGAAACGCTGGTCCAAAACGCCGCTGCTGACTGCTGGCTGCTTCCTTCCTGCTGCTCCAAAACGCCGCTCCAAACGCCACTGCTCGCTGCTGGCTTCCTGCTGGTTGCTGGTTGCTGGTTGCTGGTTGCTGGTTGCTGGTTGCTGGTTGCTGGCTGCTGGCTGCTGGCTGCTGGCTGCTGGCTGCTGGCTGCTGGCTGCTTGAAACGCCGCTCAAAACTCCGCTCCAAAACGCTGCTGGCTGTTGGCTGCTGGCTTCCTGCTGGCTTCCTGCTGCTCCTCCAAAACTCTGCTTGAAACGCTGCTGCTGGCTGCTGGCTTCCTGCTGCTCCAAAACGCCGCTGCTGGCTGCTGGCTTCCTGCTGCTCGAAACGTCGCTCCAAAACGCCGCTTGATTGCCGTTTGGATACCCTTCTCAATCAAAATCAAAGTAGAGTAACGTGTAGGTATCGAGTTTGTGTCATTTTGTACTAGTTGTACGGTGGTGAGCCCTCATGGTCTGTTCTACAGTAGGAGAAATAGAATGGTTGTCAAAATGAAAATGGTGTTTGGATCTTCCTAATTTGCGGTTTGATCGCCCTTTGATTGTCATTCCTGGTCAGCAAATCAGTAGAGTAACATGCTGGTGTTCAAACCTGGTAGGATTTGTACATGTCTGCCTCCATTCTCTCCTTTATCCAAGGGGAAAGAGATGGGTTGGAGTAGGACCCGTAGTTGTCGTTGTCTTTGCCGTTTGAATACCCTTCCCGATCAAAAATGAAGTAGAGTAATGTGTAGGTATTTAAGTTGGTGTCATTTTGTACTATTTGTATGGTGGCGAACCTTCATGGTCTGTTCTAGTGAAGGAGAAACAGAAGGGTCGTTGCAGGGCCGTAAAAATGGAAGTTAATGACATCGGTGATTTTGATGATCGGAATTCCTGTCAAAAATAAATCATGTCTTTGAGGGTTTTTCTGCTGTGTTTGCGGGTTTTTTTCACTTGTTCTTTTTTTGAAGAGATTTCAGTGTACGGAGCACACACATGTTCATTACCTGTAGACTTGTACATGGTTTTTGTACTGTGTATTTATTGTGGTATTTTGTACACAGTGTGGAACGCGGCAAAGGAGCAAACAAACATTCTGAAAATAATTTTTTTTCATATCTTGGGTTAAGGTTAGGAAGTTTGGTAGCGAGAAATAGATTATTTAAATCAATTTAGTCAAAATTGAGAGATCAAGGGACATTTTGAGTCCTCGGGAAGAGTTTTTGTCCCAACCTGAGGGGGGTTAAAACTCTTCACCACAAAAAATTGTGAATTTAAAAAATTGCCCTTGCGCATAACAAAGGCAGGGTCAATTTTATGAAAATAGGGCTTGCGAGGGGTCCCGTTGGGTCGCGTGACAGTTATCAGACGTATAATAAATTGGCTAACACGTCCTGGTCCAAGCAATACGTCCGACGTAGTCATCCCTATTGTACCCGTACAAACCTAGTATTTCTTTGTGATAGTCATTCTATTACAGACCGAATCCCAGCAGGCAGGCCCAGCGCCTCCTATACAACACTGCCGACCAATCCGACGCCAAGCTAGCCCGGCAGGAGACCCAACGCTGCTCTCCTATTGTACAAGCCCATTGTGTGATAACACGACCGACGGATTCGACACCAAGCTAGCGCGAATCGACACTGCGCCCCTACTGTGGTACCCGCACAAGCCTCTCTCTGGGGTGATAGTCCTTCTATTGCAGACCAAACAGATCACCTCCCACAAGAAGCCAGCATGCTTACATATGCAGAGTACTTTCGTGCTACAGCAAGCCCCTTTGGGAGCTCAGCAGAGCACAGCAAGGCCTACGCCACCATCTTTGGATACTTCTCTCTGGCTTCTACCCCTCAGTCCCTCCTGGGGCAGTTACTGAACCTCTTTGAAGCCCATGCAGTGGGGGCACTTGGTATCTTTGTGGCAGATGCCCAAGGGAAGCCCTGCCTCCGGCTAGTACATGGCCTCCACAAGTACCCAGGTCCCTTGACGCAACACAGCCCCTACAAAAACAAGGCCTTTGGGTATATGGATGACATAGAAGGGGAGGCAGGGGAGCTGGTCCTAGTCAACTCTGCCATGCTGTCCCAGACCACTGCTGCCTCGAGGGTGCTATTGTTGCTTGAGCATCAAATGACAGAGCTGAATTCCCACCAAGAAGCTCTAGTCCCAGCCGTGCCAGAAGGGGCCAGCCATTCAGAATTGATTTGGGCCCACAAAGTCTTCTTTATCCCCTTTGAGCTGGCTCACTTCCTCTTAGGCAAGGGGCTCTCTCCTTGCCAAGCCATAAAGATCCTTCACCCCCAGCTCGATCGGGGTGGCCTAATGGATTCATGTGACCCCCTGTTTGACACCCTCAGGGTAGCAGGGACAATCCCCACCGTCACAGCGGGGAACCCCATGCTCCAGCAGAAAGGCCCCTCCTTTCAGACCAAACCCGGCCTAACCAACTACATGAAGCACAAGGTGATGTACAGGGACCTTCCTGACCTGGATCGGCCATGGGACCCACCAGGGGACCCGTTGCTCACCGCAGCTGTCACTGCCCTCACCGACCACCAACTGAGACTCAGTGAGAACCTGGACCACAAGAGGTCACAATCAGTGGGGGACACTTGGGGCCCCCTGTACACCCAGCGCCTGCTTCTGCTCTGTGGTAAACAGGAAGAAGCCAACCTCCCACCCATCTACCAGCCAGGCCTGGGCTCAGAAGTGCAAGCTGGAGAGAACCCACATGATCTTCCAAAGCCAAGTAGCAGCCAGAGCCTCTGAGTTGGGTATCCAAGCCCCCTTGATTACCACTGCTGCGCTCAAGAGGTTCCAAGATGGCAACTTCCATGGTACGGACCCCTTTGATGTGGCAGATGGAATACTCCCCATGGCCTTCACCCCCCCCAGGGGGGTCGGCGGCCACCCTGAAGAGGGAACAAGAGGCAGCAGCTACTGTGGCAGCCTATGACACAATGATCTCCACAGAAGGCAACTCCCTCACCTTGAAAGAATCCCTGGAGCTTCAGAAGACCAAAGCCTACGTCCCTGTAGACTGGACTGAAGCCACCACACAGCTCGAAAGCTATCTGGCTGTCCTAGCCACCATCCTTGGACTCAATCATGACGTCGTGACAAGCTAGTACCAACAGGGCCTCTGTCGGCTCAAGATCCAGCAGATGCCCCTCTGTCGAGCAATTGCAGATGAGGTGGGAGAGCTCCTTACCCCCGCCATTGTGGTCTACTATTACTTCCAAATCAGGGTCAGGGGTGGCTAGAGAAGCAGTGGGATGCAGCCTCCACCATTCCATCCCCCGGCTTTGGAATGGACTTCCACACGTTCAGGATGAGCCAGAACCTCAACTGGCTCCCCAATGTCTCCAATGTGGCTGCCCTCAGACTCCTTCGCTGACCCAATCCTCCACCGCCCCCCACCAAGGCAGCCACCAAAGGGATCAGCAACACCAATAACAACCACAGCAACACTCCCTCCAATCACAACACTCCCTCCAACAGCCTGGGACCCACGGCGCAGACGTGCCTCACCAACCCCAACAGGGATTCCCGCCTCCAAGACAGCAATCATCCCATTGTTAAGAAAGTGGAGTCAGCCAAAATGAGGGAAGCCATCCAAGCTATGAGAGACACAGGGAAAGGCCCCCTCTCCAGACCAGATGGCCAAGAGAGATTACGAGGTTACCGAAGTAGTTTTGCTCCAACGTCACACGAACCTCCACACAACCCCCCCCCCCCCCCCCCCCCCCCCCCCCCCGCGCGCCGCTGTGCCAATTTTTTCTCCTTGCGCGCACGCAACCCCCGGACGGCCCTGGTACAATCATTTTTTTCTTCCCCGAAATTGATGTAGCGAACCGAATGTAAGGAATGGTAGTGCCACGTGGAACGTACGACGCACGTACGAACCAAAGAACACCCTTGAGTATACAAGATCTCACTGTATCACCAACGTAGGTACGAACTCTACGATCACTCACTGCATGCAGCAATCAACAAACTGTAAGCAGCGAAATTACAGGCAAAGCACTAACAAGCCTGCAAAGGATTCCTCCAGCAAGAACCAAGCCTACAGCTCACTCTTTTTGCTCCTAAAACGATTAGTAGTAGAATAAGTAAAAGGCTTACACGTCCAGGTCCAATAGTCTTACCTATTGTACCCGTACAAGCCTTTCCGATCCTCCCAACGCGAGGATTACCGAAGGCCCAACGCGCCTACCAGATACATCCCCAAGAAGGCCCGACGCGCCTACTAGGAAAGTATCTTGACCCCTTTCAAGGCCAATCGTCTCCCTTCTTGTCCCCGTACAATCCCCGTGGTCCGATAGTCATCTATCGCATTGCGTGATCACCGGAAGGCCCGACGTGTCCCCCCCTTAAGAACCCATGAGCCTCGGCTTGGGACGCTACTAGAACGCGAGGCCCACGACAACACGACAATGAGCTACAGAGAGTTCTTCCAAGGGCCTGGCCCCTTTGGAGAGGCCCCTGCTAGGCGCGACATTTACCAAGCCATCTACACCCTTTTCACGGAAGCTGAAGGGGCGCAACTCCTCCCCCTCCTTCTGGATATCTTCGATGCACAAGCCATTGGAGGCCTAGGGATCTTCCAGGAAGATGCAGCTGGGGTAGACCGGCTCCGGGTCATCCATGGTCTCCGCCGGTACCCAGGCACCATCACTCAACCCTCAGTCAACCGGGGGAGTTCCTTTGGCTACATCGACGATTTGGTAGGCCAGGAAGGTGAGCTGGTGCAGGTGGACGCCTCCCTGCTGTCTAGGGCCGCCGCCAGAAGAGTTTATCTCATGGCCCACCATGAGGCTGCAATAGCCCAAAACCCGGAGCAAGAGTACATCCCCCCTATTCCTGCAGGGATGGCCCACACAGAAATGCTCCAGGCGCACAAGGTGTGCTTCCTCCCCTTTGAACTAGTCCCGCTGGTACTATGTCGGGGCCTCACACCCAAACAGGCTTTCCAAGTCCTTCACCCTCACATCCTCCAACACGGACTGGTCAAAGTCTGCAAGCCCCTTCTAGACACCCTACGAGCCGTGGGCACACAGCCTACTACCCTACTGGGAACCATCAGGCTCTTAGAACCGGGCCCTTCCTTTAGGGCTGAGGCCCATCTCCGGGCCTATATGAAGAAGAATGTCCTACTGCGGGACCTGCCCGGCCTGGGGTCCACACCGACTGATCCTACACTCGCAGCCGCCTTTGCTGCGCTCACAGACAACCAACTCAGGCTCACAGAGAACCTGGACCAAAGGAAACAAGAGTCCTCCAAGCTTCACACAGTCCGGGAAGTCTGGGGGCCTCTCTACACGGAAAGACTCCTACTCCTCTGTGGCAAAACATCTGAAGCGGAGCTACCCCCCATCTACTCCGCCTGGGCCAAGAAGAGCAAACATGAAAAGACACACATGATCCTCCAAAGCCAAGTGGCCACAGATGCCTACAACCTTGGCATCCAAGCGCCCCTCATCACCACCGCAGTTCTCAAGAGATTCCAAGACTGCAACTTCTATGGAACCGACCCTTTTGATGTCGCGGATGGAATCCTTCCCCTAGCCTTCACACCGCCCGGAGGATCAGCAGCCACACTGAAAAGGGAACATGAGGAGGCGGCCAATGTGGCCGCCTATGACACCATGATCTCAACCCAAGGCAATTCCCTCTCCCTCAAGGACTCCCTGGAACTGCAGAAGACCAAAGCCTACATCCCCCTCGACTGGACCAAAGCGACCACCCAGCTTAAGAGCTACCTTGCAGTCCTAGCCACACTCTTAGGGGCCACCCATGATGTGGTCAAGTGTTACCAAAGAGGTCTCTCCAGGCTAGAGTGGCAACAGATGCCCCTCCGCCGTGCAATAGCAGACGAAGTGGGGGAACGCATCACCCCGGCCATTGTGGTGTACTACTTCCAGGTCAGAGTGAGGGGGTGGCTGGAAGAGCAATGGGAATCCGACACCACACTCCCTTCCCCCAACTTTGGGGAAGACATACACCGGTTCAGAATGACTCAGAATCTCAACTGGCTCCCAAACGTGTCCAATGTTGATGCCTTGAGAGCCCTCCAGCAGCCAAACCGGACACAGAAGGGAAGCGTGGGCAGCCCCCCACCCCCCCCCCACCAACGGGGGGGTGGGCAACCAGCGTCCCTCCAACAACGAGGACCAGAGACTCAATCCCAACAGAGATCCCAGACTCTCTGACCAATCCAACCCCATCACTGCTAAGATAAAAAACAAAGCAATGAGAGTGGTCATCTCCTCCATGAAAGCCAAGGGCAAATCACCTCTCAAACGCCCCGATGGCAAAGAACGCTGCCATTCCTGGCACATCAGAGGCCGCTGCTTCTCCGGCTGCCGCCATCTTCATGACCACGTCGACATCACGCCAGCAGAGCAGGAACTGCTCTGAGAATGGTGCCAGGAAGCCTATGCTGCCTGAAGACCTGGCAAGCGCCATTCACTTGGCGCGGCGCCCCTCAATCTACTTGCCACGGGGGCCCCGACCGCGCCCCCACCCAATCAACCCACCCCTCGGGCGCCACAGTTCAGTCCGCCCCTCCCTCACGATCTAGGTAAGCACCCCACACGCGTTCTCCCTCGACTGTTTGACCCCCCCCTCGTTCCTCCTCCACCCGGCGCCGCGCTGGGATATTCTCCACCCAGCTCCCGACTGGGATCTCCACCCCCTTCCCCCAACAGGCATCCACCCGGCGCCGCGCTGGGATCTTCTCCACCCAGCTACATGGGATCTCCTCCTTCCCCCAGCACCAGGCCGGGCTCACCTCCGCCGAGCGCCGGGCTGGGTTGTTCTCTTCCCGGCTCACGGCCGCGATCTTCTCCTCCGCGGGAACACTCCCCCTCCCCTCCCAGCGCCGTGCTGGAAGCTCCTCCATCTCCTCGGGGACATTCCCCCTCCCCTCCAGCTCCTCCAGCTCCTCCATCTCCTCCCAGCAACGCGCTGGCCGCTACTCGTAGCTACCCCAGGGACCGGCTCGACGTGCACGCCCCCAAGCTGGCCGCCACTCGTAGCTACCCCAGGGACCGGCTCGACGCACACGTCACCCGGGCCATCTCTGTGTACCACAACAGCGCTGATTGGGGGGACTTCATCCGGACCATCAGGGGACAAGGTGATATCCACCCGGATGTGAGTGCGCTCCCCCACCCAGCCGGTCACCTTTTAGCCCACTTCGGGACGCAGGGCACTCCTGCCTCCATGTCCAACCCCCCTTGGGACACGGCCAGGATTGCTGGGGCCCTCAAACGGGGTCCCCACCAATCCTCCCGGCAGGGCATCGCCTTCCTTCGCGAGGAATATGCCGACATGATGGACAAGCAACAATGGACTGTCCTCCCCGCCAGCCTCATCCAAGACCTTCCAGGCCTGCGTCTGAGCCCTCTGGGACTAGTCCCACAGCGAGGCCGACGCCCCCGAATGATCTCTGATTACACCTACTCTGAGGTTAACCAAGACACCATCCCGCTCGCCCCTGCTGACTCCATGCAATTTGGACGCACACTTCCCCGGCTCCTTACCAAGATCCACCGGGCAAACCCTCGGTTTGGCCCAGTCTACATGTCCAAGATTGACCTTGCGGATGGCTTCTATCGGGTCCAGTTACAACCGGAGGACACCATGAAGCTCGGCGTTCTGTTCCCCCATCGTCCGGAAGAGGTGCCTCTCATTGGCATCCCCCTCACAAACCCCATGGGATGGAAATCCATTCCCCCCAACTTCTGTGCCTTCACGGAAACCATTGCCGACTTGGCCAATGCCACCCTCTCCACAGGGCTGGCCGAGGCCAGGCTCACCCCCCATCGATTGGATCTCCCCTCTGAAGCCCCAGCTCCACCCCTCCCAATTGCAATCCCGCCGGATCCCCCTCCCAAGGCCGCCCAACGCACCCCCCATAGCACCACCCCCAGCAAGCAGCCGGTCCGATACTGGGATGTCTATGTGGATGACTTCTGTGGCCTAGCTCAGGGCAATAAATGGACCTGCCGCGCCATCAAGCGAGTGCTCCTCCAGTCCCTGGACAAGGTCTTCAGGCCCCTGGATGCCTCTGACACCCCCTTCCGCCAGGAACCAGCTTCCGTCAAGAAAATGCTCCAAGGTGACGCCACTTGGACTACCAAGAAGGTTATCCTTGGCTGGCTCATCGATTCCATCAACAACACCCTCACCCTCCCCCCCCATTCGCGTGGCCCGTCTAAACGAGATTTTGCACTCCATCACTCCCAATCAGCGCCATGTCCCCCTCCAACAATGGCACCAAGTGCTGGGTGAACTCCGATCTATGACAATTGCCATCCCTGGCTCCTTGGGCCTCTTCTCCATCCTCCAAGAAGCCTTGCAACACCAAGACCTTGGCCGGCAGCGCATCCGGCTCACCAAGCGCGTCCATAGCTTCCTCAGGGACTTCCAATGGCTGGCCAATGATCTATCCCACAGGCCTACTTCCATTGCAGAACTGGTGCCAGATCCTTTCCCTGCCACCATGGGCGCCTTGTGATGCCTCTGGGCTGGGCATGGGGGGCATTCATTTTGTCCCCCTTCCCACCGGCGCGGTGCAGCCCATCATGTGGCGGCATGCATTCCTCAAGTGGGTCTCCTCCCAATTAGTCACCTTTGACAACCCCAATGGCACCATCACCAACAGTGACCTTGAGCTCGCTGGTTCCATTGCCCACAATGACATCCTTGCCCAAGCTGCTTGTGTCCAATCCAGAACCACCCACAATTGCTACGACAACACAGCAGCTGTCTACTGGCAAAGGAAAGGCGCCACTACCACTACTGGGCCAGCCGCTTACCTACTGCTGCATCCAGTCCCTACACCAGCGGCTCCACCAATATGTCCCCCTCCGGGATTACATCCCTGGCCCTGTGAATCACCTAGCTGATTTGCTCTCTCGCTCTGACCTCTCTGACACTGCCCTTCTCAATCATTTCAACACCAACTACCCCCAGGACTTGCCCTGGATCTTATGTCCCCTGAAGCCTCAGATGCATTCTGCTCTGACCTTAGCTCTATCCAGAAGACCATGCAAGCTTCAGTCACTGAACTCTATGCCCGCAGAAAGGATGCCCATTGGAATCATTGGGTTCAATTCTGTTTGTCTCAAGGCTTTGAACCAACCCTCCACTCTGTTACAGATCCAATCCCCATCCTCCAAGTCTTTGCCCAGCGCCTCCATGATGGCCGGCTCTCCTGTAGCCGCAAGCCCATCAGATCTCGCACAGTATCGGACACCCTCAGGTCAGTGGGCCAGACGCTGGCCCGCTTGGGGGCCAAAGACCCCAGAACCAACTCAACTTGCAGTCTTGACTTCAGGCTAACTGCCCAGTTCAAGGCCTATGCCAAATTGGACCCCGCACCTTGCCGGGTCAAACCAGTCCCAATCACCCTTGTCATGCATGCCCTGCGATTTGCATACCATGCCTACCCTTCCCCTGCCAGACAGGCCATTGCCAACATGATCTGCATAGCCTTCTTCTTCTGCCTCCGACATGGTGAGTACACGGGTACTACCAGAGATGACCAAGCCTTCCACCTCCGGGAGGTCTCCTTCTACCTTGGCTCCAAAATTGTCCACCATGATGGCCCTGAGCATGAGCTCCTTGCTGCTACCTCTGTTACCCTCACCTTCACCACCCAGAAGAATGGGGACAAGGGTGAAGTAGTGGCTCATGCAAGAAGTGGTGACTCCCTCTGCTGCCCTGTGGCAGCTTGCGCTCGCCAGGTCCTTCATCTCCAACGCTGTTGCTCTTCCCGCTCTCCCTTCAGCCCATCCCTCAAGCTGGCCAGTTACTTTGACACCGGGGTCCTCACCCTGGTACGAGCAGCAACAGTCACTTCCTCCATGCGAGTCTATGCCCAGACTCTCTACCCCACCACGGGAATCTCCCCTGCAGCCATCTTGGCCCGTTCCCTTCGAGCGGGAGGGGCTATGGCCCTGCTCCAGGGCAAATGTGATTCTAATGTCATCAAGCTCCTTGCACGTTGGCACAGTGATTGCATGATGAGGTACCTCCATCAACAGTCCCTCCCCATTTTCAAGAACCTTGCCTCTGTAATGTTCAACAATGGCACATACTCCTTCCTGCCAGAGGAATGGGTGCCGGCTGCGGCCCCCACTCCCCCTGGCAGCTCTCTCTGATCCCCCTCCGGGGACTCCTCCTTTCTGAATCCTCCATGATGATTCTCCCACCCTCGCTGTCCTCCCCAAGACCCTCCCGGTTCATCTCCCTCCAGCTCCCACCCTGTGGCCTATGGCCTACTGGCAGAAAAGGGCTTAACAGCCAAAGCTGTGCGCCGGTGTGTGGGCAAAGCAACTCGGGACCGGACCAGCCTCCAAAAACTAGCCACAGGCTGGCACTTCCCGGATCCCCCTCTAGCATTGCTTAACCCACCAACACATGTATGAACTATAAACACTGCACATCCAGTACTACAAGTAGGTAGGCTACTGAGGCTATCACAAACGTATGTGAGTGATAGTTGATGTAGCGAACCGAATGTAAGGAATGGTAGTGCCACGTGGAATGTACGACGCACGTACGAACCAAAGAACACCCTTGAGTATACAAGATCTCACTGTATCACCAACGTAGGTACGAACTCTACGATCACTCACTGCATGCAGCAATCAACAAACTGTAAGCAGCAAAATTACAGGCAAAGCACTAACAAGCCTGCAAAGGATTCCTCCAGCAAGAACCAAGCCTACAGCTCACTCTTTTTGCTCCTAAAACGATTAGTAGTAGAATAAGTAAAAGGCCCACCACGCCCGCCCGCAGAAAAGGCTTAACAGCCAAAGCTGTGCGCCGGTGTGTGGGCAAAGCAACTCGGGACCGGACGGACCAGCCTCCAAAAACTAGCCACAGGCTGGCACTTCCCGGATCCCCCTCTAGCATTGCTTAACCCACCAACACACGTATGAACTATAAACACTGCACATCCAGTACTACAAGTAGGTAGGCTACTGAGGCTATCACAAACGTATGTGAGTGATAGCACCCAATGGGCGGCGCAAAAATTTGGATCGCTGGGCGCGTGAACTTTGGGGGATTCCTTTCAATCCCATACATTCACGGAAAAATAAATCCCCCAAATGTGCTCGCATAACTCACGCGGAAATATGTGGAAATGAATTCGGTAAGCAATAATTTCTACCGTACTACTGACTTGTAGTTCGTATTATATTTTTTTAAGAAAGTTGCGTAGTCTAACTGCCGGTACTACCGTACTCGTACTCGTACTCGTACCGTTAGTGTGTAAAAATTTGATTTTTTTTCCTGTGGCAGGTCCCTTCTACCGTATCGTACCGTATTTGTGTCGATTATGGTTTTTTTTTTCGCTGAGTAGTAGCAAGCCACTTCTTATTATTATTATGACCCCTGGCCCTGCGTAGGTACGGGTACAGCACTCTGATTCGTATTAGAATAGTACAGGTCGTAGCGGTACACGTAGTCGAATAGCGAATCATAGGTGGTGTAGAGTTCTTCCAGAATACTGGCAGCTTTCAGATGAATCATCTTGATAAGGCCCAGAACATTTCTGCACGATCAAAGTCGGCATGCACTTTCTGTTAGAATGAGTGCTACTGAGAACAAATTTGGGACCGATAAATCAAGTGAAGCCGAATACTTTTCTTCTTTCTCCTTTTTCTATGTAAAATGGATTGAAATCCAGTTTTCATTTCTCACCCTAATGATTACAACGATGCATGATGATATTGATATTTTCCTAGGTTCTGTTATTCCGGTTGGTCCTTCTTGATCCCCGGAAAATTATGTCATGATATAAATTATTTCAGAGATGATCCTGTAAGAATAATTCTCATTCGGGGAAGAATCTGATCGTAAAGTTGAGGAGACCGATTCGTTTCATATTCCGATTCGAGCTAGGGTCATTAGTCTAGTAGACTTAATATACGGAGTAGCACATTATGTAAACACGTTCCTGCCCTATACCACTTAATGAAAGACTTAGCAGAAACAGAGAGAATATGTACTTTTCCAAATTTATCGAATACTTTTTTTCCATAAATCCAAGAAATAGCATGATATAATTCCTGCATTGTTCTTTTCGAAATCAGAATGTCCTGGGTATTCAAAATAACAAGTCTCTTGATTGGCATCAGCTGTCGATATCATTCGTCCAACGGGACCCGGATACCGGTAGGACCGATAATGTGAAACATCATAATAGGCTCATTCACAAGTATTTTATCAAGGGTAGAACCCCTTTTTGCGTTTTTTTTTCTGGTATGGTACCACTGAAACTTGCTATAATAACACAATTCCGAATCTCGAGTATTGATGCTGAAAAAGGACCTTGTATCGCCTGTAATCCTGTTTGTCCGTTGAAGTTTCCATGAAACCATAACAACAACTTTCCCTTTTTCCCCAATGGTTCATACTTTATTTTTCCCACCGTTCTCAACAAAGCTGAATTCATGTGGAAAAGGACTTCTAACGCTTTACTTGGGACAAGGCAAGGTCTCACCAACGATTTTGGTAAGAACCGTGAAAAAGTGCACATGGATAAGATGGATCGGAACGCCATGATAGGATTCTTGCAGACGCTAAACAATAGCGGATGCTTTAACCTCGACACCGCAGCCGCCAAATTGCCTTCCATGGCTCCTTCCACGAATACCAACTTCCTTCCCCAAATGATGTCCAACAATGATCGCGATCCTCGCAACCGCTATCATAATCATTCTCCTTCTTGTTCTTCTTTCAATAACGGCAACAACGGCGAAAGCAACAGCAACGGCAACGGCAACAGCAACACTGCAAGGCAACATCAGCAAGTTCCTCCACTGGAGATAATGCGTCGACTCGCACAGGGGCTTCCCCCGATGCCCGGCAAGATGAATCTTCCAAGCGACGGACGCGATGGCTCTCCGTCTGCACATTTGCAGCAGCAGCAGCAGCAGCAGCGTCCATTGGACCACCAAGAGCAGCGTGTCTGGATGGAACGCTTTCAGAGCCAGAATGCTATTCTGTGGGAACGCATACGTCATCTCGAGCAGACCGTCAACAAACTCGAGAAAAACGGCGCCCAGCTGGTTGATTTCAATACCAAACTGGAGGTGGAACTGCACGAGCAAATCGAAAAGAACAAGACACTTGCCCACAAGAACGACAGAATCGTCTTGGACGCTACAGCCAAGGACAAACAGATCAACTCCCTTCAAGAACAGAAGGTGCTTCTGATGAAGCAAAACTCCAAGCTGCATTCGTACCTTCAGACGACGGACGAGTTCATTGGTTCGATCCAATCCCAACACGAACTCATGGAGTTGGAAGACCAGCACCGAAAACTCCAGCAGCAACAGCAGAAACTGATGCAAATCGGGGCACCACCACCACCACTGTGCAACAGCAACAATAACAGCAACAGCAACAACGCTGCTTCCTCCGGCAGGGGCAACGCCAATAAGCGTAAGAGACTATATTCGGGAGACAAAAGCGGGATCCGAAGGAGAACGAACAGCGCGAACGACGAACCGAAACGCGATGCCATAAAACTTGGCAAGGGGGGAGGCAACATGGTTGCGCGTTGATTACCAATGCCAACAAATACATACATACATACATACAACACCGGTGGTGGTAGCCAGCACGGGGAAGACATTGGTGCCTTGCGGGGGGCGCCGTAGAGAGCACTCGTGGTGCAAGAGCAAGAGATGGGGAGCAGTTGCTGGGGTAGTAGTGCACGTCTTGGTGATGGAATCGCAGCGTACCGTACCGTACCAGCTGTCGGGAAACATCAAACAACAAATTAAGTAACGAAGAACAATCAAACGAAACGAAATGAAACCGTGTAGAGTAAAACAATAGCATCATTATAACTGCACGTACAAATGATGCTTCTTTCCTATTAAAACAGTGGTTTGCTAGAACCGTATGGCTAAAAGTGCACAACTGTACGCTAACAAACAAGCAAACCATTCTACTAGGTCGTCCTAGAATCGCCCAAAACTCGTGTGATTCGAAATTTGACATCGCTAATACATTGTATTCGTTAGTAAGGTATTGTGGTTTTGAAAATCTTCTCGGTATCATTCTTCGTTGGTGTTGTGGTTTTGAAAATCTTCTCGGTATCACTCCTCGTTTACTGCGTTCGTGTTGTGTTCGTGTTCGTGGGAGTGTCGTTGTTATTGTGATGAAAATGAAATAGCATGCATTGGTTGTTCATTGGAGATCATCCGAACCAGGGTCCTTCCTCTTTGCCCGGCCTTGCGAGTCTCTGTTGGAGCAATCAAGCATGCACTTCGCGTGTTTGGTGGTGGGTTGCGCTACGCTACGCTACGCTGCGTTGCGTAGTACAGTGCACTTCTTAGTCGCACTCGCAGGGGAACATTCCGTGGGCCTTTGCCTTGGCGAGGTTCTTGGCAAAATTGGGCTTGCTCTTGACCATGCTTTTTGCCTCGGTCTCGCTCATGACGGGGGTGATGTGGATGTCGGCCATGCGGCACCAGTTGTAGGCCCACTTGTTGAGGTCGTATTCCGACTTGGCCGCGCACACGACCATCCCGGTACAGTCTCCGACGCTGTGGTAGCGTCCCATCAACACGACGTCTCCCCGGTCCTCCTGGTGGTCCTTCTCGGTCATGGCCCCGAACGCGGCAAAGGCCTCCGCGCGCTGGTTGATATCAAACTTCCAGTCGATGACAAAGAGCGAGTGTCCGGCGGGGGCCTCGTCTCCGATCTTGTCGTAAAAGGTGGCGTGGAAGGAGGGTGTTTCGTCCTCCCCGAGGATGATTTTGCGGAGCTGGTTGTCGTCGACGACCGGTTTGACCGTGCAGTTGCAGATATCGACCCAGTTCTGGGCCCAGGATCCGGCGGCCTTGGAGTCGGGGGCACGAAAGACAACAAATCCCTTGTTGTCGACGACACTCAGCCACTGTCCGAGAATCTCGCAGTCTCCGCAATCTTCCTTTTCCATCTCCTTGGTCATGGCGCCGCACGCCGCGGCGCACATGGAACGGTATTCCGGAAAGGTATCGTGTGTGGCTGTTGTTTGTTGGATGGTTTGGTTTGGTTACAGGCAGAGAAAAGTACACACACAGTTAGGCGCAAATGAGAGGGGATACCGAATCATATCTTGTTTGGCAAGAAAAGAGGAAGAATTCCAAGCAAGGCCACTATTCTAGTTTTCCCACTGTGCTTCTGCGTTGCCAGCCGTCCGTGTTATTACGTACCCATAAAAATCACCATGGTGGTCGGTTTCTGTTTGTGCTAGGACAAGAAACAGAAAAAAAGAGCTGCGATGAATGGAAAGCGATGGTTTCTGTTTCGATCGAGTTGGCAGATGATGATGGTTGTGGTACCATACGAATTGTGGGAGCCCACCGCAGACCGGAGCGAGAACAGTATCTGGAATGGCCAGGACCGAGAACCCGTGTGTTTTGTGCACAAGCGTCGTGAGAATACGGTGCATACCATACCAAGCTCCCATCGATGCACGTATTCCTTCGAGGACTGAAAGGAATCCGAACGGAATGCGAACGCAACGGATACGTGTACCGGTGATGGAAGAGAAGCATTGAAGATTCGGTGGAACGGTGAAGTGAAGCGACGCGAAGGCGAAGCGTTTCGTCCCGATCGATCGATCGATCTGTCGTCGAGATCTACTTATTGGTCCATGATGTTGAACCTGCCAAGGTCCTAGACCAGTGATTCCTTGCGGTTGAGTGAGTCAGCCAGTTAGTCGTGCTTTTCGTTTGGCTGTGGCGCGATGTGTTCCATCGGAGCAACCCTCATTCATTCGTTGATTGATTCATTCGTTCACTTGCTCGAAGTCATTGCCTTCGTTTGGAGTCTGGATCTGTTCTTTGCGACGACGTTCGTGTTCGCGTTCGCGTTCGTGTTCGTGTTCTTCTCAACTCCTGAGAGAATGAGTGCCACTGACACATGTACAACACAAGCAAGCACACAACAATCAATCAATGCGGAAAGTGGGGACAGGGACGCTTCCAGTTGTTGTATGTGTTCTATTTTTTGTTATCGTAGCATGTGCGGTTTTTAAGTGTATCGTATGTTGAATGAACCCTAAATTCGGTACTCGAAAATAAAAGGTCAAATCTTAAAGAATGTAAAAATAAAATCCTATTGATTACTATGATATCTTTGGTGAATTGAACCCCAACTTGATATTTTGGTGCACAATCCGAGGTGTCATTTCTGAATCGGGCAAGAGCCTGAAAATAGGTTTTTAAAATTTGCGTCGGCCTCGTCCCCTGTCAAAAATTTGGCGATTATTGCTACTGGGCCTGACCGTAGGTATTTCACCTGCTGTTTATGTTCTGCTGGACCTCAGTGTCGGTTTTTAAAAGTAGTATCCTCACCTTTGAGCCTGGTGATAGGTTCCCCTTCCTCCTTTTCCACACGTAATTTTTTCTGGCTTATATTCGTTCCACCCATGTATTTTATTTTTGTAACGTTTTATCGCTATCATTAATTTCGGTCAAATGTCTGTTTTAGCCGGTAAATTTTTTTAGTCTATATTTCTCACCCCCCCCCCCCCCCCTTCATCGTCGCTCCGTTATTTTTGCCCAAAACAATTCGACCTTCTTATATCGAATCACGTCTTGGCAGTAATTGTCTTGTGGACGTAACTACAGAAATAAATGGGTTCAGTGTTACTATAATTCAGTCAGAATACGTCCGAAGTGCAACAGACGAGATAGAGAAACCACGATTTGAAATTGATAGCCGGACTTTTTACAACAATGTTGACCTTCATGAGTATAAACAAGGATTGGCGGTTGTTGACAAATGCGTTCTACGGTTAGGTACCTCCATCAAGGGTGATCAAAGGCTTGAAATCACACTACCAAAAGCTGAAAAGATTTTAATGTCGCTTGTGATAGGTCATGCCTCAAAAAGCAATGTTGACATTGCCTACCATTCTTCATCTGAAACTGGTTTGAACTGTTATTCAATATGTTACTCTTCCGGTGGTTACTCTGAAGAACTATATCTTCCGCAACCAGATGAAAGGACACTGATGCGGATATATTTTCAGTGTGACCTAGCAGGCCTGTCTGCAATTTTATCATTTTTCAATAAGTGTCATGACGAATTCTCTGAAAACCAAGGGTTGGATCCTGTTTTGATTGATAGAGAACTTGCTCACTGCTTCGGTGTTTATCTTCATAGGCAGAAACATGCGAACAAACTCAACAAAACCCGGAGTTTTTCCTCCAGGTTTTTGGGTCTACCTATATCTCAGCTTGTGATTGAAAAGGTTGCTAGAAAGTCATGGCCAATGTTTGTTGATATATTCAAGGAAGATAGGGCGAGAAATTACCTAGCACTATACGACAGATCTTTTGCTACTGGTGTGCCAAAAACGTCGTGGGATAGCTATGAATCTTTTGTTGAAGATTATCGGTCTTTACATTTGTCGGCACCTGGAGATATGGCTGCTGCATGGTTGAGCGACTACACTATTTCGCTTTGGTGCTTCCTGATGTCTATGTCTGCATCCCCGACGGTACATATATTTTACCCAATGTTCTACCAGTATTTATCAAGTGACAACGAAGAATATAGGAAATCAATTAATTTTGACTTCACCATCACCCCCAAAAGAAGATTGTTCATTATCCCTATTAATTCGGGTGGATCACACTGGGCAGTGAATCTTGTGTTCCGTGGATCCAATGGACAATATTCGGCTATCCAATTAGATCCCATGGTTCCCAAGAGCATTTTTCCTTCGGAGAAGGAAGTACTGCTTTTATCCGATTTCTTCTCTACCGATACCGACCAAACCAATCCACTAATACAAAAGAATCCGTATCTTGAGATGTGTTTTTCCTCTTTTCCAACACAAAAAGACTCAATCAACTGCGGAGTGTTTGTCTGCTTCTACGTGTGCTGGATATCACAACATGGCAGTAAACTCTTATACGAACTTGACGAAGAACATGATGAAACATCAGCGGTTCTATCTGCAGCTGCAATCAGAAATGAATTCTGTTCATTTGTTTCTGCTATGTGCCCGGTCGAATTCCGAAAAGAGTATGCAAATTTCATAAAGGTACTCAGGCAGAAGTATAACGAACTAGGTATAGAGGGTGTAGAGGGGAAGATTACTGATGTGTTAACACACGATTATGGCGGTGATAGTTCCGACTTGATAGACGCATGGACCAAAAACACAGAAAAACACACAACGGAGGATACTGAAGGGAAGTCGGGAACTAAAGTTTCAACGTCCTACAAAACAAAATCATCTACGACTAACTCTGCGAAGAAATCCAAGTCCAGAATCACCAAAGTGGGTGTGTTGGTAAATCGGAAACCAGTTCATTCATTTCAGAAAAATGAAGGTGGACAGAATTTGGAACATCCAACAGAAACAGAGCCAACAGATTCCAAGACTATCCCGCTCGGGACGTGTCCTACAGTAACAAAGCCAACAGGTTCAAAGATGACTACGACAGAATCGATGTCAATAGGTTCCAAGACGACCACGCCAGAGTCGATGTCAACAGAGTCCCAATCTCCAGACACATCGGATATAACGGTGGATAATAGGTATCTGGTAGACACTGTGTCAAAGGACGAGAAAACTTTTAATGAGGAGGATAATCCAAAAGACAATTCAACGGGAGCACCAAAGATCACACCCGGGCATAATTTGAATGACACTAAATCACGTACAACTTTGTTGAACGTTGAGTGTAGTACATCATCAAAGCGAAAGGAGCATACTGCAGAATGTGTAAAGAAACGTAAAAGGAATGTTGCAGCAGTACCTAATGTTCCGACAAAAACAATTCGAAGGTCACTCCGACTGTCAATTCGGTTAAAAAATAAATGCAAATAGGTTTTTTTAATGGTTACAAACAACAAATGTGTATTCATAGGTAGGATTAGGTTGGGCCATGAAGCTTATTAGTACTATTTCACACGTCCCCATGCACCATGCGGGACGGGATAGTTGTTGTACTCCTCCAAATCTTCAGGTGATTTCCAACGTTTTTCGTAAAGATGGAGCCATTGCACAATGCTTCTCTCGTTTCCATCTTCTTTGTCCATTTTCTGTTTGTTTTGAAATTGTTTGAGTTTGCGTTTTTTACTCTTAGATTGTTTTGTCGCTCTCTTCATAAATGAATTCCAATTGTCTTTAATCTCGTTGTTCTCGGGTTCTTTCTTTAGTTCCTTTACGTCATCGCTTTGTTCGATGTACATTCTACGGTACTTTTCAATGATTGCCTCTTCAGTTGTTGTGCACCACTCGTTGAACCCAATGCTTGACAGACAGGGACGGTTACCTGGGTGATAATGTATGCATTCCTTTATGTGTTTTCTGGCTTCCGGCGTCAGTTTAAACCATTGCTTTGGTGGGAAAGTATGACCATTCAGTTCGAGCCTCTCTCGTTCTCCAGATTGTACTGGTTGTCCAATACCCAAGTTGTTGTAGCACTTTATGTCATCCGTTGATTTCAATGCCGGATAACCGCATAATACATATGCCATAATGATACCCATAGCCCACACGTGGTCAACGCAACCAGTGTCGCCTTCCTCCGAGAAAGGCAATACTTCCTCTGTTACATACTTTAAGCATTCTTCCCAAATCTCCAAACCTTCTACCTCGTCGAAATGCCCTTTTTGGCTGTTTAGTCTTGCTCTCACGTTGTTTATATTGTTGCATCCATTAAGTATGGTGAGTACCAAGTGGCCGTTTTTTGCACATAAGACATCAAACCCAGTTTCAAAATGATATAAGAATGGGTTAAGCTTGTTGTCTACGTCGCCGTGATTAAGCTCATTACTTCTTTCGCGGTACTCCACAGAATCCAATTGAAACCTTGGCTTCAATACCTTCATCTTGAACGCTGATTGCCGTGTTGCAGCTTGTTTCCAAAACGAATTCCAGGCCTCCTTATTCTTACGGTTGGAGACTTTGTTTTTGGAATGCTTTTGCGAGTGTGCCATGTCCTCTTTGTGGATCTTTATTACTTCTGCAAACGTGGCTGGATCCATGTAATGTTGTGTTGAATTTTTCGGTTTCTTATTGGAAGACACATTCTTGGATAATCTTCTTGTATGACACTTCACAACAACGACTTTTGTGTTTGAGACAAGACCGGACACACTGGTAGATTCGCTATTTTGTTTTCGTTGCGATAGAATGCTCCGCGGAACGGGAACATTGCTGTTGTTGTTGTTTGGTTTTGTTGATGACATGATTCGACCCGGCATTCATTTAATTTGATTAAGCGATTAAGGTAGGTAATATGTCGGAAGGGAAAGAGGAAAATAATAGGATTGCCACTCATACTTTGCCGTTGTGTGTTAATAACACCAAAATATGGACCTCACAATAGGTTCTGAATAGCACGACTGACATAATTGGACCTCACAATAGGTTCTGAATAGCACGACTGACATAATTGGGCCTGACAATAGGTTCTGAAAAGCACGACTGACATAATTGGACCTGACAATAGGTTCTGAATAGCACGTCTGACAGAACTGGACCTGATAATAGGTTCCAAAACAACGACCAACATAAAAGGACCTGATAATAGGTTCCGATAGCCACGTTTGACATCAAAGGGCCTCGTACTAGGTTCGAAAACAATGACTAACGGAATAGCGTACGCTGGACTACCCTGGTCTGGACTACCATATGCCGGTCTACCCTATGCTGAACTAGCTAAATCTGGTTTACCGTAGGCTGGACTAGCACCGTCATGTCAACCATACAACGAATTCGCAAACCACGTCTGACAGAACTGGACCTGATAATAGGTTCCAAAACAACGACCAACATAAATGGACCTGATAATAGGTTCCGATAGCCACGTTTGACATCAAAGGGCCTCGTACTAGGTTCGAAAACAATGACTAACGGAATAGCGTACGCTGGACTACCCTGGTCTGGACTACCATATGCCGGTCTACCCTATCCTGAACTAGCTAAATCTGGTTTACCGTAGGCTGGACTAGACCCGGCAGGTCTACGCTGGACTATCCCGTCTACCCTAGGCTCAACTAGCTTCATCTGGTGTACCAT
Organism: Pseudo-nitzschia multiseries; assembly: GCA_037355745.1. NCBI lineage: Eukaryota > Bacillariophyta > Bacillariophyceae > Bacillariales > Bacillariaceae > Pseudo-nitzschia > Pseudo-nitzschia multiseries. The sequence goes on from CM074783.1 coordinate 1,981,640, forward strand.
ACTAGGCTGGACTAGACCCGGCAGGTCTACGCTGGACTATCCGGTCTACCCTAGGCTGAACTAGCTAAATCTGGTTTACCGTAGGCTGGACTAGACCCGGCAGGTCTACGCTGGACTATCCGGTCTACCCTAGGCTCAACTAGCTTCATCTGGTGTACCATACTAGGCTGGACTAGACCCAGCAGGTCTACGCTGGACTATCCGGTCTACCCTAGGCTGAACTAGCTTCGTCTGGTGTACCATACTAGGCTGGACTAGACCCGGCAGGTCTACGCTGGACTATCCGGTCTACCCTAGGCTGAACTAGCTTCGTCTGGTGTACCATACTAGGCTGGACTAGACCCAGCAGGTCTACGCTGGACTATCCGGTCTACCCTAGGCTGAACTAGCTTCGTCTGGTGTACCATACTAGGCTGGACTAGACCCGGCAGGTCTACGCTGGACTATCCGGTCTACCCTAGGCTGAACTAGCTTCGTCTGGTGTACCATACTAGGCTGGACTAGACCTGGCAGGTCTACGCTGGAATATCCGGTCTACCCTAGGCTGTACCATACTAGGCTGGACTAGACCCGGCAGGTCTACGCTGGACTATCCGGTCTACCCTAGGCTGAACTAGCTTCGTCTGGTGTACCATACTAGGCTGGACTAGACCTGGCAGGTCTACGCTGGAATATCCGGTCTACCCTAGGCTGAAATAGCTTCATCTGGTCTACCGTTGGCTGGACCCGAGTCTAGCCTACAACGAAATCGGTAACCACGTCTGACAAAAATGGACCTGATAATAGGTTCCGAAAACCACCACTAGCCTGAATTAACATTTATAATATATTAGCTCTTAGTACAGTTTTGCGCGATGCATAGGCGCTCATAATATAACATCCTTCGTATTTAGGATTCGAACAGCTATGCAATACCAACGGGTTAAAAAGCAATGTATCCCCTGATTTCAATGGAACTTTGATATGGTACATTGGGAAGACAAAGTAATAAATGACTTCGTCACGACTTACATGCTCCGGACCAATTACTGTCAAATGAGTGTAGTAATAGTCCTCATCGACATGGCATTTGGAATGATAATCCTTTCCTATAGAGAATGCAGTAGCGTGATCGCCAATAGAAGTGATTGTTGTTTGCTGAACAACCTTTGTCATCACGGTCGATTCACGGTACAAAAATTTAGCGAAAGGACGACGTAAACTTTCCTGCATTTGCTCCACAATGTGCGCCGCTTCCCTTTCCAGCTCATCTATTGTGTGTTGCTCCACATTTTTTTCGAAAACATACACACCATTCTTACTGTTGTTGCGATTTGGTCGAATACCAAGAACAGCATACCCGTCATTTATACTAGTACATTTTGATCCTCTTACAACTTCGGGTTTAGCTTGAACAATTTCTTTCGAAAATCGTCTTGTAGTTTCGATCCTGGATGAGCGAGCCAAGTGCTGTTTCGCTTTGTCTCTCGACACTTTTGCAAAGATTCGCAACGATGGTTCTGATTCATCAACCGCTATAATATGCTTCTCATCCGTACTATCCAATATATCAAAACAATCAATAGACACAGCCTCTGTCGATGTATTTTCCTTCGTTCCGACAATTTGTTCACTCCAACTAGTTTCCATGAATTTACCTTTAAACCAATCCTTGGTTACTGCTTTCAATGATATTTGATTGACATGTTTCAGATTTCTAGATCTACTTCGACGCCTCTTCTTCTTGGGTTTGATCGTAGACAAGTGGTTGTAAGTTGCGTGGTTATTCGACTTTGTTGGTGCATTCTTTAGAAAATTTGATGACATTTTGTGTTTCATTCTAAGTTGCGATTGCCTCCTTTCTCTTTGTTTTCTAGCTCTTCCTTCAATTGCGTGGCTATTCGACTTTGGAGGTACATTCTTTAGAAAATTTGATGACATTTTCTGTTTCATTGTACGTTGCCCTAGCCTATTTTCTCTTTGTTTTCTGGCTATTCCTTCCACCATTATTATTCGTATTCTTTTCAATCCTCTTGTTGTTGTTGCGGACTACGAGCGCGGTTGGAGGAAATACAAATCGACGTTGGAGTATGGGACAATTTGCGGTTGGAGGAGAGGAGCAAGGGTGTAGGAGGAGACGCAGCACCGTCGTAGCAGGAGACGAATTGCTGTTGTAGGAAGATAACAAGGAGCGCCGTTGGAGGAGTAGGGCTGTTTGGTGGTGGAGTACTTGTCTTGTTGTAACGGGAGGAGCGCCTTTTTGAGGAGGAGCAACGCCAACAATACGTTGCCGTTATTTGCCGAGATCTTGTAAATGCTGCCAGTTGCTGTTGCTGTATAGAAGTGCCGCGGAGAGTACGTACACAAATCTGTGTTCAAGTTGGAAGATGAGTGCTGGTGGATGAGGAGTACTGGCGTCCTCTGGTAGTTGCTGCTCTTTTTCGCCGCTATTGCTGTTGTTGTTGCTTATCGTTGCTATCTGTCACCGCTAGATTTTGTAGTATCCTATAAAAATAGATAATAATTGAACAAAATTTGGTGAGAATCTATCGATGTACAGAGTAAATAATAACAGAATAATATAATTTACATGCCAACCTACAGGTACAGTATTCGTTGTTCCGATCCGCTGTTCTGATTCCTTGTTTGTTGTTCGAATCTGTATTTCCAATCCAGTGTTCCAACAATCGTTGTTGTTGTTCTAACAATTATTGTTACGGTTGATTCGGTTGTGCTGACAATTCGTTGCTGTGGGACCGTTGACTGGTGGTTGTTGTTGTTGTTGATTCTATCGTCAGTTCACCCCGTTGTGGTTCCTGAAATAGTAAGAACAAATGCCAAAGTTAGAAAATACATCATCTGAAATTGGGTTGGCACAGCATAATCATTGTTTATTTATCTCACGTTGTTGACCGTTTCACTCCCGCTATTGATGATACGTTGTTCTGATGATCGTTGATGCTGCTGCCGTTGATTTGCAGCAATCTTATACTCCTATGTAACGAAAAACTGGATCTTGTTCCTGATGATATAGATATGCAAGGGATGCAGATTTTGTGCTTTCAAGATGTATATGTTTGGGTAGCTAAGCCGAACAAGAATCTTTCCAGCGACTAATCAGTTCTCCGATGCACTCTATTGTCTTGCAGTACAAGGCAGTTACTTCGCACTAAAATATCTCAAACCTGAATCAGCCGGCCTAATGCTATTACTAGCACTTCGGAGGGATTCTACGTGCTCGGACGGAGTGCCAATCGTACAAGTACGGTAAAGCAACTCTGCTTTTGATAAGTCGGGGTAAGATTATGAAGGGAAACAGTATTTTTTGCATGCGAAAACGACAAAAAAAAATCACACATGAGTACGAGTACACAGTGAAACGCGGTGACAAAATGTACCGCCATAGTTTGTAGCGACAGCGACATCATTAGAAACCAAATAAATCACGATTGAAGTTACCATACATGTTGCAATCACCGACAGAAATCAAACTGTCATGATAACAGTGACGTTTCTGTTCCGACGGCAACCACACGTTTCAATTACAGCAGACGACTAGCGTACCGTAACGTGGAAGTAGGCTCGTCCAGCATAGTACGCTTGTTTAGTAGTATGCTCAGGGTAACTCGTATGGTAGTCCAGCCTAGGCTATTCCAGCCTAGGATAGTCTATTCCAGCCTAGGATAGTCTATTCCAGCCTAGGATAGTCTATTCCAGCCTAGGATAGTCTATTCCAGCCTAGGATAGTCTATTCCAGCCTAGGATAGTCTATTCCAGCCTAGGCTAGTACAGCCCAGCCTACCGTACGGTAGGCTAGTACAGCCTGGGCTAGTCCAGCTTAGGCTAGTCCAGCATAAGGTAGACGAGACTAAGCTAGTCCTGCCTAGGCTTCTCCAGCGTAGTACGCTACTACTACTACTAATACGTACTACTACAACTAGACTCGCATAGCCTACGTCATATACTACTAGTAGTAAGCTTGGAGTACATCGTACTAGTAGTACACTAGGCTAAGTCCAGTGACATGACAACAACAGTTAAGTTTGTGTTACGGCGTCAACCAATCATATGAATTACAGCAGTCGACTAACGTAAAAGTAGGCTCGTCCAGCATACTAGTACCGTACGCTTGAGTAGGCAGTAGTAGTAAGCCAGCGTATGTCGTATGCTAGTACTAGTACTAGTCCAGCCTAGGCTAGTCCAGCCTAGTACTAGGCTGTTCCAGCCTGGGCTACTAGTACTAAAGCTTAGGCTAGTCCCGCCTAAGGTAGACGAGACTAAGCTAGTCATGCCTAGGCTTCTTCAGCGTAGTACGCTCCTACTAGTACTAGTACTAGTACTATGTCCACATAGGCTCGCCTAGCCTAGTAGTGCTAGGCTTGTTGGAGTACATAGTACTAGTAGTAGTATAATAAATCCAGACTACTAGTACTACTATGCTTGTTCACCATAGACTAGTAATCCAGCCTATTTGATAATAAACAAACAACAGATAACAAGAACAACAAGATCTGGGAACAACATCTGTGAACAACACTACTACAAATCTTGTTTTCTGGTTGTAAATTAGACAACACTGACCAAAGAAAGTCTTGAACTGAATCAAACTTTTCACGCATAAGTACTAGTAATAGGAGGTGGGACTAGTAGTAATAGTGAGTAGCCTTGAGGATACTACTACTACTAATACTACTACTACTACTAGTAGAAGTAGTCCAGCAGACTAGTACTAGTAAGCTAGTACACCAGTCCACCAGCGTACTACTACTAATATGCAATTAATGAAGCATAGGTAGTACTAAGTTAGTCAAGCCTTAAATAGTCCAGAATACTATTGTGGACCTAGGCCTGACTGACTAGTCTACTAGGCTGAACTAGTCTAGGATGGACTACTAGGCTACTAGACCGGCATAGGCTAGTAGTCCAGCATAGAGTAGTCAGGCCTAGTAGGCTAGTAGTGAAACATAGACTAGTAGTAGTCAGGCCTAGTGTTGGAGTCATTGTTACTGTAATCCTCGTTGTTGGTGCTGATGCAATTGTTGTCGGCGTAATTGTTGTCGTTCTTGAAGAAGTAGTTCTTGTTCTTGTTCTTCTTGGCGTTGTTGTTGTTGTTGTTGATATCATCATCCCTTGTTCAGTTACTAATCATAGTACCTGTGTTTGATAACCTAGGATTACATATGCCCTGGCTGTGTGGGGGGAAATTTGTTCTTCTTTACATGTATATCATTAGCGCTACATAAGAAGAGTGAAGGCAGGACTATGCCGTCTTATTATAGACCCACAGCAGTTTTATCATAGTGGTGCTACTACGTTTACCTAGTATATTTGAAAAGTATGAGATTTGATGAAGAAAAAATGTGATAATAGATGGATATCTATGTTTGAAAGCTTAAGTTTACCAGCGTATTACTAGGCCCTTGTTGTTCTTGCTGCGTGGGGTTTTTTTGGGTACAAAAATGAAATTGGTGGTATGACATACTAAGAAAAAATGTGGGCTATACCATTACTAGTATCATAGACCCACAGCAGTGTTATCATACTAGTACTAGGAGGATAGGTAACCTCGGGCCACTCTTGAAAACTATAATTTTGGTTTTACAAGTTACACTACTACTAGTACTACTAATACCATAGAGCATCATCTTGAATAACAAAAAACAAACTAAGTTGCATCAAATTTCGTAAGAAGGGAATGGTACGGAAAAGGGAAGAGAAATGCCATCATAACGTAGTGCATCTATTCTGTGGGGGGCGCAAAAGTCGGAGTGATAACGCAGTGCATCTCTTCTGTGGTGGGTGGGCGGGCGCAGAAGTCGGAGTGAAAGACAAAAACCACACCAATTTGCATGAACTTTCGTAAGGCGGCTACTAGTATGCTACACCAAAGTCTGGCCCGCCATCATGCTGTACACATAAATTTTTTATCTGTTATGGTCAGTTGAAAACCAACCCGGTACGTACTGGTACACATTGGTGGTATCTAGTTCATGTGAAACATACCGTAGCGGTACGCAGTTACATTACTTGAACTAGTACACGTACATATGTTACCATACTGTTTGTACTGGTGGTATCCTCCTAAAATCGAAAAATTCTACACGCTCATGTACGATGCCAGTACTATGTACCGTACAGTAGTGTGGTGGTGGTGGGTGGTATCTGCACCAGAATACAATTTCCGTCGTTTCTGTTCATGTCGGCTGATCGCAACTTGGCGATCGCAACTTGGCGATGGGATCTGCATATGATGAAATAGTAGTGATGGACACGATGGGCTATGTTTCAGTACACACATTTTTGTTTTGTTTTCATTCTCTAAAAGGTTGCCACGATGACTAAGCTGTTGCGATGTCCACGACAGAATACTGGTTCTGTTGCTGGCTGTTCTTTAACATGTCGGCAAATCGCTACATTTTGGTATGTTGTGAAGTACAAGTGGGTGCCACGATGGGATGGCTATGTTTCAGTTCACATGTTTTCCTTTCGTCTTCATGAACTACAAGCTTGTGTGGTGCGGTATCATAATCTAGAATTCTCACAAACACGGATTACAACAATCTAGAATTCTCATCTAGTGAAAAGCCAGAATGTCATCGTCATCTGACATTAGCAGTGCCCTTGATAGCTACACACTCGAGGAGTTGCAGCAAATGCTAACAAACCCCCGAATGGGTACTCAATTGGCAAATAAAATTGAAGCTGAAGTGTTGACTAGACTTGCAACAAAGAGTCAAAATGGGTCTCCCGTAGGAATTCTCGTTACACCTTCCAAGCAGCAAAAAATGTCGGACCAAATCGGACAAGCGGAAATGTTTCTGAGCAAATGCACTACTCTCATAGAACAGATGAACCAAGAAACGAGGAGGGTAAAAGAAGATATCATCAAACCTTTGCAAGAAACCATCAATAGCGCAAAGAAGCGGCCTCCAGCAGCCAAAACTAGTCTTCAGTTCTGTCCTACTACAAAGCAGAAAAAAGATGAAATTGAGATTGAAAGCGATGAAGAAAGCAACGAAAGCGAGGAAGATTTGAATCGGAAGCCCGCGTATAAGCCAAAGTCTAAGAAGGACAACAAATTTTCCAAATACGATATCCATGGCTACAGAAGGAATGAGTATCAAAATATTACCAAACACAATCGGAAGACCGCGTATAAGCCAAACTCTACGAAGCACAACAACTTTTCCAAAAATGGTATCTCTGTCTACAAAAGGAATGAGAATCAAAACTTTACCAAAAGCCGTTTTCACCATTTGGAGGAGGAAGCGGCAGTCAGGAAGTTGTCTCGTAATTCATGGATGTATGACGCAACTTTTCCAGCAACAAACATGAGCAGCGATGATTGTTTTCAGAAAATCCCAAACGCTGTCAATTGTATTCACGCATTGTACAGGTCAATGGAACGGGAACCGGATGCAATAGAAGCAAACAATGAAGAGCAACCGGTGCAAGGGTTCACTAGAGATGAGATCAAAAGTATAGCGGAAACTCATGCAGATGTTGTAACTCCAGAAACGGGTTTGGACTTTTTCATGACCAACTTTCCAAATATGAAAAAACTGGACATTGATTTGTGTGGACTGATTACATCTCAGCCTGGAAAAGGAACTTTTCAGCACGACCCTCGCAAAAATGCCATTGCAGTCTTTCAGATGAAAGGTCGGGTGAAAAAATATCATTATGTGCTTGTGAACGCAATCCAATCTTTGGTCCTATTCATGTATCATTGGGACGGATATTACTTTGGCAAAAATACTCTTGAACCAGCTCTGGAAAAACAGTACGATGAAGTTATACGCCTAATGGAACCTTATATTGCTATTCGCGAAACGAGGAGAGGTGGACATAACCCTTTAGTAGCGTTCGTGGGTGCATGGCAGATTCAGACAGATGAGAACTGATTTGCCACAAAAATGTTCTAAAAGTATTTGGAGCAAGATGGCTTACCTGTTTTCATCTACAGGTAAAAAATGTTCCTGTTTCGGGACAAGATTTCTTGTCTATTTTCTATCTTCAATTTGAGTGTGGTACTATCATTAATTAGCAATGGCTATCGGAGGCCAGGCATTCTTCAAAATTTATTACTGTTATATTGGTAAAATAGAATTATTATTGCAACATATCTGACACCAGCAGGCTGCTCCAATCTCAGCATACATTTCTAAATCTAGTTCGTCAACCAAGTCATTCACAAGAAGGAGAACATAATAACCGTATCTAACACCAGGATGATCCGATCTCAGACTACATATCTACTTCAGATTCGATGACCACGTCATCAACAACGACATCATAAAGGAGATCAACGATTTCAATCTTCAACTGAAACATTATACAGATGGCTTTAGATGCAATACGGAATTTTTTCCACAGTATGTAGGAATCTGCCCAGGTGAATTCTGAACAAGTTCGACATCCCATAGAAGCATTCATGGCATTTATTAAAGTTCTTCTCAGATAATGTCAGAAAGACAGTAGTTATGGGAAGTGGAGGTGGAAGGTGATGGGGGAATAATGTGCGTGTTGGAGCTGGATACTGCAGCGGGATTATCGTTAGAGGAGGAAGCGGAGGATGGAGGTGTATCATTTGTGGCAAAGCTATGGTGAGGTAGAGGTAGATAATGGGTGGGTAAAAATCCATTTCTACGGAGGACAGAAGAAAAATTGCGATATTGACCAACAAAATCGGAAATATATGGTGACCATTTTGATTTACATTGAGGACATGTATCGAAGTCATGGTATTTGTGAGAATGATGAGAAACAGAGTAACAATTGTTACATATAATCAGACGAGAATGAAGCGTTGATTGTTGACAGTGTACGCAACGTTGCCGCATAAGGACAAGGCAAAGGTTGATAGTGTAATAGTCAAGCGATGACTCATAGGAACTTAAGCGGAGTTTAAGAAGCGGTAGGGATATTGTCTGCAGGCCTGTAGAAACAGGAATTTGTAGTTCGGCAAGTATAAACAATATGTGTTTACATACTGGATGGATATCAGGACACGAACAGATAATAGTTTTGCTAGAAGCAAGTATGGTGTAGACATTGCCGGAAGAACCGGAGACAAAAAGTGTGAAGGAGGGTGATGCTTTGGAGCGGTGTCGGAGAATATAAAAGGATTCTGAAACAGAACGGCGCAAACGCTTTTTGTCAACAAAGAGCCAAACTGTGCAGAAAAGGAGGTTTAGGAGAAAATGAGGGTATCGTATGTCGGCTGGCAAGATCAGAGAAAGTGTAAATGTAATCAATAATGAACAGCAAGTATAATAAGCAAGAAAGCACGTACTGGAGCCATTGCGTTTCGAAGAAGACATGGCCAAACGGAGAGAAAAGGGTAGGTTGGGGTAAAGAGAGAAGCTCTGAAACACAAAGTAGACGTAATGAAAGGAATCGGAAGAGTTCGTACTCGTAAGTGTTTGTTGTCCTGAAGTATCGGGTGTACATTGAGTGACAGTAAATATTTCGGGGGATAAAGGAAAACAAGATAAACAAAAATAAATGGATGAATGATGATCGGACGGTTATTTTCGAAACAGAAAAATGACCGACAAAGATACGGAGAATATAAAATATTGGCATACGTATGGAATTGAATATACCTGAATATAGATGTAACGATCAATAAAAGACAGTTATGTTTACATAGGAGAGGAACCTATCATGAGGCTCATCAAACCGACACTGAGGTCCAGCAGAACATAAACAGCAGGTGAAATACCTACGGTCAGGCCCAGTAGCAATAATAACCAAATTTTTGACAGGGGACGAGGCCGACGCAAATTTTAAAAACCTATTCTCAGGCTCTTGCCCTTCTGAATCCGATGTGTCATTTTCTGGGTCACCTCAGAATATTTTCCCAGAAGATTACGAACCTTCAACGATCCCATACCTATGTATGCATATGTTGTATGTTCGTACGTCCGTGCGCGCGGCAGTTCTCAACATCGTACCGTATGTATCTTACTCGTACACTAAGATTTATCTTACCCTAAAAAGACAATTAAGATACTTATTAGGGAGTACGGTATGTACCTTCGTACTTAATTTTTTATGGCTATCACTCACTACATTCGTGATAGCCTCAGTAGCCAGCCTACTTGTAGTGCTGTATGTGCAATGCTTGTAGTTCATGGGTGTGTTGGTGGGTTAAGCAAATGCTAGAGGGGGAGCCGGGAACTCCAGCCTGTTGGTTGTTTTGCAGGCTGTAGTCCGGTCCCTTAGTTTGCTGTGCCCACACACACCGGCGCACAGCCTGGCTTAACAGCTTGGGCAGTTAAGCCTTTGGCTGTTAAGCCTTTTCTGCCATTGGGCCACAAGCCACAGGGTGGGAGCTGGATGGAGACTGTACCTGGAGGAGACAGGCTGCCAGACTGCGAGGGTGGGAGATGCCCCAAGAGGAATCAGAGAGAGCTGCCAGGGGGAGTGGGGGCGGCGGCTGGCACCCACTCGTCTGGGAGGAAGGAGTATGTTCCATTGTTGAACATTACAGAGGCAAGATTCTGGAAGATGGGGAGGGACTGCTGGTGCAAATACCTCATCATGCAGTCACTGTGCCATCTTGCGAGGAGCTTGATGACATTAGAATCACATTTGCCCTGGAGCAGTGCCATAGCCCCTCCCACTCAAAGGGAGCGGGCAGAGATTGCTGCAGGGGAGATGCCTGTGGTATGGTAGAGGGTCTGGGCATAGACTCTCATGGAGGATGTGACAGTTGCTGCGCGAACGAGGGTGAGAACCCCATTGTCAAAGTAACTGGCAAGCTTGAGATCTGGGCTGAAGGGGTGGGTGCTAGTGCAGCAGCCCCTGAGGTGGAGCACTTGGCGCGCGCATGCTGCGACAGGGCAGCAGAGGCAGTCACCACTCCTGGCATGAGCAACTACCTCACCTTTGTCCCCATTCTTCTGTGTGGTGAATGTCAGGGTGACAGAGGTAGCAGCAAGGAGCTCATGTTCAGGGCCATCGTGGTGGACAAATTTGGAGCCAAGGTAGAAGGAGACTTCCTTGAGGTGGAAGGCCTGGTTGTCCCTGGTAGTACCAGTGTACTCACCAGGGCGTAGACAGAAAAAGAATGCAATGCAGATCATGTTGGCGATGGCCTGCCTGGCAGGGGAAGGGTAGTCATAGTATGCAAATCGAAGCGCATGCATGACAAGGGTGATTGGGACTGGTTTGACCCTGCAAGGTGCGGGGTCAAGTTTGGCATAGGCTTTAAACTGGGCCGTTAGCCTGAAGTCAAGACTGCCAGTTGAGTTGGTTCTGGGGTCTTTGGCCCCCACGCGGGCCAGCGTCTGGCCCACTGACCTGAGGGTGTCCGATACTGTGCGAGATCTGATGGGCTTGCGGCTACATGAGAGTCGGCCATCATGGAGGCGCTGGGCAAAGACTTGGAGGATGGGGATTGGATCTGTAACAGATTGGAGGGTTGGGTCAAAGCCTTGAGACAAACAGAATTGAGCCCATTGATTCCAATGGGCATCCTTGCGTTTGGCATAGAGTTCAGTGACTGAAGCGCGCATGGTCTTCTGGATAGAGCCAAGGTCAGAGCAGAATGCATGGCGGGCTTCAGGGGACATAAGATCCAGGGCAAGTCCTGGGGATAGGTGGTGTTGAAATGAAGGAGCAAGGCAGCGTCAGAGAGGGATGAGCGAGATAGCACATCAGCCAGGTGATTCACTGGCCCAGGGATGTAATCCCTGAGAGGGACATATTGGTGGAGACGCTGGTGCAGGGACTGAATCCGAAGGAGGTAAGCTGCAGGCCCAGTAGTAGTGGTGGCGCCTTTCCTTTGCCAATAGACAGCTGCTGTGTTGTCATAGCAGTTGTGGGTGGTTCTGGATTGGACACAGGCAGCTTGGGCAAGGATGTCATTGTGGGCAATGGAACCAGCTAGCTCCAGGTCACTGTTGGTGATGGTGCTGTTGGGGTTGTCAAAGGTGACTAATTGGGAGGAGATCCACTTTGGGAAGGCATGTCGCCACAGGATGGGTTGGATTTGACCATCAGGTAGGGGAACAAAGTGAATGCCCCCCATGCCCAGACCAGAGGCATCACAGGCGCCCATGGTGGCAGGGAAGGAGTCTGGCACCAGTTCAGCAATAGAAGTTGGTCGGTTGGAGAGATCAGAGGCTAGCCATTGGACCTCTTGAAGGAAGCTGTGGACTCGCTTGGTGAGCCGGAGGCGCTGCCGGCCTGGGTCTTGGTGTCGCAAGGCTTCTTGGAGGATGGAGAAGAGGCCAATGGAGCCAGGTATGGCAATAGTCATGGATCGTAGTTCCCCCAGCACTTGGTGCCACTGTTGGATGGGGACATGGCTTTGGTTGGGTGTGATGGAGTGCAGGATGTCGTGTAGCCGGGCTACTCGATGGGGAGGGAGGCTGATGGTTTTGTCGATGGAATCAATGAGCCAGCCTAGGATCACTTTGTTGGTGGTCCAGGTGGCATCCCCTTGGAGCATTTTCTTGAGGGAGGCTGGTTCCTGTCGGAATGGGGTGTCCGTTTCATCCAGGGGTCGGAAGACTTTGTCCAGGGATTGGAAGAGCACCCTCTTGATGGCGCGTCTGGTCCATTGGTTGCCCTGAGCAAGGCCACAGAAGTCATCCACATAGACATCCCAGTATCGAACCGGCTATTTACTGGGAGTGGTACTATGAGGAGTGGGCAGATGAGGCACCGTACGGGGGGCAGCGGTAGTTGTGTGCGCTGTTGGTGCGGGAGCCTTATCGGGTGGAGGAGGCGCGGGGGGCGTGGCTTCAGAGGGGAGATCCAGTCAATGGGGTGTGAGTCTGGCCTCTGCCAGCCCTGTGGAGAGGGTGGCATTGGCCATGTCTGCAATGGTTTCTGTAAAGGCACAGAAGTTTGGTGGGCTGGATTTCCACCCCATGGGGTTGGTGAGGGGGATTCCAATGAGGGGTGGCTCGCCCTTCCTGGAAGGGAACAGCACTCCTAGCTTCATGGTGTCGTCTGGTTTCAACTGGACCCGGTAGAATCCATCAGCTAGGTCTATCTTGGACATGTACACTGGACCGAACCTGTCGTTGGCGCGGTGCAGCTTGGTGAGGAGCCGGGGAAATGTGTGGCCAAATTGCATGGCTTCTGCTGGGGCTAGAGGGATGGTGTCTTGGTTAACTTCAGAGTAGGTGTAATCTGAGATCATTCGGGGGCGCCGGCCTCGCTGGGGGACTAGCCCCAGTGGACTTAGCCGGAGGTTTGGAAGGTCTTGGATGAGGCTGGCTGGGAGGACAGTCCACTGCTGCTTGTCCATCATGTTGGCATACTCCTCGCGAAGGAAGTCAATGCCCATGTGGGCGGATTGGTGTGGCCCTCTGCTGATGGCTGTTGCAATCCGGGCTGGGTCCCAAGGGGGTCCAGACATGGATGCTGGGGTGCCATCCTTTCCAAATTGGTCTAGGATGCCACTGGCTGGATGGGGGATATTATCCACATTTGGGTGGATGTCCCCTCGTCCCCGGATGGTCCGGATGAAGTCCCCCCAGCTAGTGCTGTTGTTGTAGACCTGGATAGCCCGGTTGATGTGCACGTCTAGCCGGTCAATGGGGTAACCGGTAAGTAGGTCGGGAGGGGAGGCCAGCGGAGCTGCCAGCGGGCCGCTGGAGGGAGGGGGTCCCAGCCCGGCGCCGGGTGGTGAACAGCTTAGGTCGGTGCTGGGTGGAGAGGCCAGCGCGTTGCTGGAGATTGGGAGGAGTCCCAGCGGAGAGGCCAGCGCGTTGCTGGAGATTGGGAGGAGTCCCAGCTTGTCGCCGGGTGGTGTGGAGCCCGGCGCGGGGCTGGAGGGTTGAGATCCCAGGCCGGTGCTGGGTGGTGGAGGTCCCAGCGCGGTGCTGGGTGAAGGACCCAGGACGGCGCTGGGTGGAGGGGGGGGTTTGAGGGCATACAGGAGTTGCGGGACAACGCGTGAGTGCTTACCTAGATCCTGTGGGAGGGGTTGCCCGGTGAGCAGCGAGGACGGGGGTGCAACAAGGCTGTGGAGGGGCCGGACCGGGAAAGCGCGAGGAGGCGATGGGACGGGAGGAGATGGGAAGGGTGTGGCTGACGGGCTGAATCGAGGGTGGAAGTGAGTGGGTGGGGGCGCGTGGATGGCAATTAGAGTGGGAGGGGGCGCGTGGATGGCCCCCGAGGCAAGTAGAGTGAGAGGGGGCGCAGCGCCGAGTGAGTGGCGCTTGCCAGGTCTTCAGGCAGAATAGGCCTGTTGGCACCAATCCCAGAGCAGTTCCTGCTCTGCTGGTGTGATGTCGACATGGTCATGAATATGGCGGCAGCCGGTGAAGCAGCGACCTCTGATGTGCCAGGAATGGCAGCGTTCTTTGCCATCGGGGCGTTTGAGGGGTGGTTTGCCCTTGGCTTTCATGGACGAGATGACCAATCTCATTGCTTTGTTTTTGATTTTTGCAGTGATGGGATTGGATGGGTCAGAGAGTCTGGGATCTCTTGTGGGGTTGAGTCTCTGGTCCTCATTGTTGGAGGGACGCTTGTCGCCACCCCCCCCCCCGCTGTTGGGGGGTGGAGGACTGCCGGAGGCAAACCCCTTCGGTGGCAGGTTTGGCTGCTGGAGGGCTCTCAAGGCATCTACATTGGACACGTTTGGGAGCCAGTTGAGATTCTGAGTCATTCTGAACCGGTGGATGTCTTCCCCAAAGTCGGGGGAAGGGAGGGTGGTGTCTGATTCCCATTGCTCTTCTAGCCAGCCCCGTACGCGTACCTGGAAGTAGTACACTACTAGAGCCGGGGTGATTCTTTCTCCAACCTTGTCTGCAATGGCCCTTCTGAGGAGCATCTGTTGCCCCTCTAATCGGGAGAGGCCGCGTTGGTACCCCTTCACCACAGCATGTGTGGCGCCGAGGAGAGTGGCTAGGACAGCCAGATAGCTTTTCAGCTGGGTGGTGGCTTCGGTCCAATCAAGGGGAATGTAGGCCTTGGTCTTTTGCAATTCTAGGGAGTCCTTGAGGGATAGGGAATTGCCTTGGGTGGAGATCATGGTGTCATAGGCGGCCACATTAGCTGCTGCTTCATGCTCCCGCTTTAGAGTAGCTGCTGATCCTCCTGGAGGAGTGAAGGCTAGGGGAAGTATGCCGTCTGCTACATCAAAGGGGCCGGTCCCATAGAAGTTGCAATCTTGGAACCTCTTGAGCACTGCTGTGGTGATGAGTGGCGCCTGGATCCCGAGGTTGTAGGCGTCCGTTGCTACTTGGCTTTGGAGGATCATGTGGGTCTTCTCGTGTTTGCTCTTCTTGGCCCAGGCTGTGTAGATGGGGGGAAGGTCTGCTTCCGTTGTTGTTCCACAGAGTAGTAGGAGTCTTTCCGTGTAAAGGTCCCCCCACACTTCCCTGACAGAGTGCAGTTTGGAGGATTCTTGTTGTCTTTGATCCAGAGACTCACTCAATCTTAGTTGCTGGTTCGTAAGCGATGCAAAGGCTGTAGTGAGAGTAGGGTCTGCCGGCGCCGAGCCTGCTAGGTCTGGGAGGTCTCGGAGGAGGACATTCTTCTTCATGTAGGCGCGGAGGTTGGCTTCAGCTCTGAAGGCAGGTCCGGGTTCTAGGAGCCGGATGGCGCCCAGAAGAGTGGTAGGTTGTGTCCCCACGGCCCGGAGTGTGTCTAATAAGGGTTTGCAGATGTCCCCCAATCCTTGCTGGTGGATGTGGGGTTGGAGAACTTGGAAGGCTTGCTTCGGGGTGAGGCCCCTGCACAACACCAGTGGGATGAATTTGAAGGGTAGGAAACATACCTTGTGAGCCTGGAGCATTTCAGTGTGGGCAGTCCCTTCAGGAATGGCAGGTATGTAATCTTGCTCGGGGTGTTGTGATACGTTGGCTTCATGGTGAGCTAGAAGGTACACCCGGCTCACTGCCGCCCTTGACAGCAGGGCTGCGTCCACTCGCACCAGCTCCACCTCTTGTCCTTCCACATCATCAATGTAGCCAAAGGCTCGGCCCCGGTTGGCTGAGGGCTGGGTGATGGTTCCTGGATAGCATCGGAGGCCATGGATGACCCGGAGCCGGTCCACCCCCGCTGCATCTTCTTGGAAGATGCCCAAGCCGCCAATAGCTTGTGCATTGAAGATATCCAGGAGGAGGGGGAGAAGCTGGTCCCCATCCGCTTCATTGAAGAGAGTGTAGATGGCTTGGTAGATGTCATGCCTAGCAGGGGCTTCCCCAAAGGGGCCGTCCCCTTGGAAGAACTCCCTGTAACTCCTCATTGTCGTGTCCTTAGCCGGTAGTCGCGGTAGTAGATGGATCAAACCGAGGTAGGCTTCTTGTAGGGAACGTTGCTCTAGTAGTAGGTGTGTGTGCAGCGAAAGCGGGGATTGGCGACACAATACAGTTGTTCCAATACTCTCCCCGTAGGCGTGTTGTCGTGGGCCGCGTGTTGAACGATGGGGAGCGGCGGTTTTGATACTCTCCTCGGATCGGGGACGCAGTGCAACGTTCCTGGAGTCGCGATACTTTCCTTGTAGGCGCGTCGGGCCTTCTTGGTGTATCTGGTAGGCGCGTTGGGCCTCGGTAATCTTCGCGTTGGGAGGATCGGGAGGCTGGTACGGGTACAATAGGGAAGACTATTGGACCTGGACGTGTAAGCCTTTTTACTTATTCTATTACTAATCGTTTTAGGAACAGAAAGAGTGAGCTGCTTACGTTTGCAGGGAGGGATGATCCTTTACTAGCTTGTTCTAGTGCTAGCCTGTAATTTTTTGATTGCAGACGAGTCTTTCGGTCGCAAGCCCATCCGTACGAGCTACCTTGATACAGTGACACATCTTATCCGGTGATACAGGGAATCGATTGTATTGTTCTGGTAGGGAGTGTAGGCTTGCGCTTTGCTGGAGGAATCCTTTGCCGGCTTGTTAAGGACACTCGAGGTTTGAGAGTGTGCTTAGAAGCTAGTTTTAGTGATAGTGAAATCTACTAGATTTCCCCCGGTCTGGCTCTCTACCGGTTGTAGGGAGTGCCACGTGGCACTACCATTACTTTCATTCGGCTCGCTACATCAATTGCCAAAGATGATGTCTCTCGTTCATCTCCTACCGTACGGTACGTACGGTATCTCCTACGGTAAGTGGAACAACGTACGAATGCATCATACGTACCAATCATAGTCATCATGAGTCATGAGGAAATAATTGGCGCATGAAGGGCGAGATCCCCTCTCTACAGTACGGTAAAGAAAAACCCTCTTAAGAAAAATCCAAGGCGCGTCGAGGATTTTTCTCAAGAGAGTTTTTCTTTAGAGAGGGGATGAGTCGTGCCAACCAATTCGACTCCCACTAGTATTCAGGGGGGGGGGGGGGTGAACAACGCACAGACACTTCAGTCATGTGTCACTGACACACTACCTCAGTCCAGTCACGAATCATTGACACACTCCTTCACTCATGAGTCACTGACACACTCCAATCCAGTCATGTGTCATTGACACATTCCCTCAGTCATGAGTCAATGACATCGTTCCCGATCATCTGTCATTGTTCAATTGTATTCGAACATCAAATAGAACCTTCTCCTTGAAGTCTCATCTGAATTCCGATTATCAAAGAACACAGTTCTTTTCCAATGGTATCACTGAACTAGCTGGGAAGCTTCTCGAAACTATCTCGAAGTCATAGTAGACACTAAAACTCAATAGCACACAATTTCATACACAGCGTAGTTCATATTGAATTCAATCGCAATATCGCTTTGAATTTTTTTTTTAATCGATAAAAATATCTAAAAACTAACCGTAACCTCTAACTCACCATGTCTGCTGTCGCTCAACTTCAAGCTGCTAAGCAGGCCCCCTTCTTCTTCAAATCCAAGCTTCGCTATGAAGATTACCCCACCGTACGCCTGGTGCACAGCGTAACCCAGTACATGACGCGTCCCCCTGCTGCGGCATCTGCAGCATCCACACCTAGCACCCCAGGCGCGAACCTCCCTCCTCCTCCTCCCCCTCCTCCCACGATGGCTTCTTCCGTCAAGAAACAGGATACCACCTTTTGTCCCGACTCCAGCGACTCCAAACGTCTCATTCGCGTTCTCGTCGATTTCATCGACGCCGTTGGACCGCACAACCTCAACATCAAGAACGATGCCAAACATTACAAACTCCGTGAAGTCCTCGGTGACAATCTCAAGCATACCTGGGACAAAATCGTCACCGATGCCAGCTCGCGCATTCAAGATGCTGACTTTACTAACAATCTCAACGCCTTCATTTCCCTCTTTCTTCCGTCCAACGCGTTTCTCATTCAACAAGAATACATGTCCAACGCAACCAAGACGTACCACATGAATTGCTTCGCAGCCACCGGTCGCCTTTGGTTGATCAACATTCTTAGTGTTCATCTGTCTGGCTCCGGAGGAATGCAACTCTTCCCCAACAAGACCAGCATGAAAAATGCCTTCTTTTGTCTCATGCTTCCGACCTGGCAACTCAAATTCAACAAAACCGGTAATCAACTCGATGACCCAAATTTTCCTCTTCATCGTCTCGTCGCCTTCATGGAACAACAACATTTACATCATGACGCCGGTCAAGTCTCTCGGCAATCCAATCGCCAATCCTCTTATTCCAATTGTAACTGCAATGGCCGCAATGGAAACCGAAATGGCAACGGACATCACACAAATCGCTCTCGTTACTCCTCGTCCTCCCAACATACGTATGGCAACAACAATATCACATATCGTCGCCCGGCCTATACTCCACGCACCCGCGACAATTCAACCCAAACCAGTCGTTCGAATCACGGATATAATCCACGCAGATACAGTCCTTATCCTCGCTCTGACCGTTCTACTCATTCGGATCAACCATCTTTGTCTGGCCGTACTACCCGTTCGCAATCCGCCAATAAATCGCGTACCAGTCCGTACAGAACACGTTCTGCCGCTGCCAACAATGCTCACCACCTCGAAATGGGTGATGATTTCTACTACGATCACGACACCCATCAGTTCGACAGAGAGCATCCCGATACCAAACCACGTCATGACCCACGTCACGAAGATACTTGTTACTTCCACGATCAACATACACAAACGGATGCTCCACTTACGCAGGAATACAACGACGACAACGACGACTGTTATCATCAGGACGACGAGCCTGATTACGACAGTCAACCTGATTACTGACAACCACCCTCGGAATCCGTTCCCTATACCATCGCAATCGCTCGCTTTCTTCAAAACTGCCCCTCCCCACGCCCCTACCTCATCCTATGTGACTCCGGATCCAAGACAACCTGGTTTAGTCACCATGCGCTTCCGGTCGCAATTGTTCCGACCACGACTACCCCTATTTCTGGCATCACTATGACTGGTGCATTCAACTCATCTCAGCAGATCTCTCTTAAGCATTTCACACTTCCAGAACTTGCCCCCAATATAACTCTTCCCTTTCTTGACGCTCGCGTTTTTCAAGCTCCTTGTCGTTACAACATGATTATCGGACGCGACGTCCTTTGTCATTTTCAGATCGTTTTGAACTTTCACAACAACAAAATCAAAACAGCCAATCATTCCATACCGATGCGGCAATTTCCACGCATGCACGCCGACTCCGCCGCCCTAGCTCTTCATCTTCACGCAAGACACATTGACCAAATTACCCCTGACGACTCTTTCGCAATTACCACGAACAAAACCCCCATTCAAGAATCCACGCATGATCAACACGACGTTCAAGCTGTCTGCGACAACTGCACACACTTGACACACGATCAACGTGAACAACTACATTCAGTACTATGCAAATACCAAACTATATTCGACAGAACCCTAAAACACTACCCCGACGAAGAAATCCATCTCGACATTGATCCAACGGTGAAGCCCAATCGTTCTCGCGTGTACCCCGTACCCCACAAACAATTACCCCTCTTCAAGAAAGAACTCGATCGACTGGTAAACATTGGCGTTCTTTCTCGCCAAGGTCGCTCCAATTGGATCTCCCCAACGTTCATCATTCCCAAGAAAGACGGAAAAATTTGATGGGTCTCCAATTTTTGCGCTCTCAACAAAGCCATCAAGCGCAAAGTTTATCCAATTCCCCATATTCAAGACATTTTCTCCCGCCGCTCCGGATACAAATACCTCACCAAAATGGACATTTCGATGCAATACTACACCTTTGTCCTCGACGATGAAAGCAAAGATTTAACAACAATCACCACTCCATTTGGCCTCTACAAGTACAATCGCTTACCAATGGAAGTTTCTCAATCCCCAGACATAGCACAAGAAATCATGGAACGTGTACTACACGACATTCCAAACCTCAAAATCTACATCGATGACATCGCATGCTTCAGCAACACATTCAAAGATCATCTACAACTCATCAATACCGTACTCACCGGTTTACAAGACAAAGGCTTTGCAATCAATCCACTTAAATGCGAATGGATCATCCAAGAAACAGATTTTCTCGGACACTGGCTCACGCCCAACAGAATCAAGCCATACATCAAGAAAATCAAGCAATGCTCCCACCCAAAAATCTTAAACAACTTCGAGCCTTCCTCGGTCTCGTCACATACTATCGCGACATGTGGCCACGCCGCTCTCACATTCTAGCCCCACTCACCAACCTCTTGAAGACTCCTTGCACATTCCAATGGAACGACACTTGTCAAAAAGCATTCAAAGAGATGAAATCGATCGTCGCAGTTGAAACAATGCTCGCGTACCCAGATCACAATATACCTTTTCACATCTACACCGATGCATCTGACTTCCAACTAGGCGCAGTCATCAAACAGAACAACATTCCCGTCGCATACTTCACGCGCAAGCTCAACCAAGCACAAGCCAACTACACTACCATCGAAAAGGAACTGCTCTCCATTGTCGAAACATTCAAGGAATACCGCCCTATGCTCCTCGGTGCACTCATTCACCTCTACACAGACCACAAAAATCTAACCTACAAGCTCTCCACGTACAACACCCAACGAGTTCTACGATGGAAACTAATCTTAGAAGAATACAACCCCATTTACCATTACATCAAAGGCCCAGAAAACACAGTCACCGACTCCCTCAGCCGAACCCCAACAACCCTCACCTCGTATTTCACAACTACCAATTTCGACGGCGATGTCTCAAACAACGACTCATTTTCATTCAAAAACATGACCGAGAGCCTAATGACGCTGCCATCATGCGCTGCATCGACTGATAGTCATCCTGTTGAAGACAGCTACCTGATTCACCCCCGTTTCGATCAAAAAGGCAGATTGCCATTCCATTTTACAACCATTCACCAATACCAATCACATGATCCCAAAGTTCTCACCCTGCCACAAAAAGACCCCAGAGAATTTTTCAAACAAAAACTAGACAATGTCGATATTGTTTGCCGATACGACGAACTAACACCTAACTCCCAGTGGAAAATTGTTATCCCTAACGGCATGCTCGCTCCTCTTGTCAAATGGTACCACGAAATAACCATTCACTCCACAGGCATGGACAGACTCGAAGCCATTCTCCGCCGTCACTTCCATCATCCCGACCTTTGCGCCGTATGTCGTAACATCATATCCAACTGTATCATCTGCCCCCTCATACGCACAGGAACCCGACAAGCCGGTCAACTTGCACCACACACAGCTTCCATAACTCCCTGGTCCGAAGTTCACGTCAACTGCATTGGCCCATGGAACGTTGAAATCAACAAAATCAACCTCAAATTTGACGCGCTCACATGCATCAGCCCAGTTACCAACCTCCTAGAAATCATCCGCATCCCAGAAGCCAAGACAGCCGAAAACATCAGACGCCTCTTCGAAAACTGCTGGCTCTCACGTTACCCTCGTCCCTTACGCATTGTACACGATCACCCGAATTCAACGGACACAACTTCCAATTTCCCATAGACTATGCAGGCATAAAACCAATCAACATTTCCCCACACACGCCCACCGCCAACGGAATCATCAAATCCACACACAAGACCATCGGTCAAATCATACGCACCATGATAAACCTGAAACCACCAAAAACAAAAATAGAAGCCAATAACCTTGTCGACGAAGCAATATCAACAGCAATGCACCCACTCCGATGCAATCCAGTTTCCACACTCGGAAACTTCTCTCCCGGTGCACTCGTTTTCAACCGTGATATGCTTCTCAACATTCCACTCCACGCCGACATCATTACCTTAACCAAACATCGCCAAGCTCAAATTGACAACCAACTCCTTCGCGCCAACCGCAAACGCACAAAACACAAATTCATCGTAGGTCAAGGCGCTTTCGTCACCATACACGATTGCAACAAACTCGATCTCGTTCGCAAAGGCCCCTACCCAATCTTACAAGTACACACAAACAACACAGTCACTATACGCCGCGGACAGACGCATGAACGCATCAGCATCCACCACCTTACCCCAGCCAAACCATCATAAATTTTCATAGTAAGGGAGAATGAACAACGCACAGACACTTCAGTCATGTGTCATTAACTGACACACTACCTCAGTCCAGTCACGAATCATTGACACACTCCTTCACTCATGAGTCACTGACACACTCCAATCCAGTCATGCGTCATTGACACATTCCCTCAGTCATGAGTCAATGACATCGTTCCCGATCATCTGTCATTGTTCAATTGTATTCGAACATCAAATAGAACCTTCTCCTTGAAGTCTCATCTGAATTCCGATTATCAAAGAACACAGTTCTTTTCCAATGGTATCACTGAACTAGCTGGGAAGCTTCTCGAAACTATCTCGAAGTCATAGTAGACACTAAAACTCAATAGCACACAATTTCATACACAGCGTAGTTCAGGGGGGGGGGGCTCGTATTATTTTCCTTCTGAATCCGGTCCGTTCTGGGTTTGATTCAAAGGCTTCGGAAGAACAGCAACGCTGCGTTGGTGTTTTAGTAGACGAACATCTCTTGACTTAATCGAACTCATCGACTCCTTCGATTCGAACAAATTGTTGCGGTGCAGACGTTGGCATTACGGTACGGTACTGGACACGAAAGGAAATTAATAGCTCGTAAGCAAGCAGCTACCTTGTAACACCCCGTCCTCCCCTGAATACCCTACTACGACGACGAGGAGAGCAAGGAGGAGGTGTGATTATCATCATGTGCAATCCCATGGTTGTAAGGGAGAGCACAAAGGGAAGAGGAGGAGGTTCTTGCTAGGGACCGAGAATGCTTGCTCGTTGTTGCTGCTGTTGCTTCTTTTTTCGCTCCGGACTAGTACACCATCCCCCCCCCCCCCCCCCTTTCTGTTGTAAGATAAAAAATCAACCAGATAGGTATATTGATGTTTTAAATTAAAGGAGATGTGAGCTCAAGGTGAGGCTCTTAGTTTTGCTAGTTATTCTTGTAGTGGACCGGTATCCCTGTGTTATCCGTGTTGTAGGGATATCTTAACCGGTCATGGATCATGTGCTATTCATCATAAGACAGAGAACACATGACACCTTAATATCTTGATACTTGAAGTCCTTTTTATCTCAGGAGGAGTGTAAGTAACTTTCCAAGTGTAGAATGGGTATAACTACTGTAGAATGTACGTAAGTACAGTACTTGTATTTTTGACCAACAACACACCCCTTGATTCAACACTTAGTGAAGGAGTGTTGGATTACAAGTCGGTTCTCCAGCTTATTATGCAGCTGTATAAACTTAAGCATATTCTTGGATATTGGATCAGAATTGGAAGATTGTAATCGTAAAACAGAGAAGCAGCATGAGACATTGATGATGAAAGAGAGGTGCTTGAGTATGTAGCGGTCGTGAACGAGATTAATCGTAGTAGTTGGTCTTAGAACCGGAATCAGGTTGAGTATCTATGAAAAGAATTCACCGTGTAAAGGCGTATTCATACGTATCACGGGCGTATCGTACGAAAAGTCATAAAGAAGGCAATAACCTTATTCGTAAGGTTATTAACCTGATGAGTGAATAATCGTCGGCGCTTTTATGTGGATTACCTCTTAGCGGGATTTTCCCATCAGCTCACTCTTCGAAGAATTAACAACTTTAAAACACTATCATGCCCTAAAATCTATGTACAACATAGTACTCATTCTACACAATAAGGTACAATACTGTGATATTCCAATGAGAATATCACGGTGAATTACACGGTAATACGATAACATGAAAGACCGATCGAAGATGGTTTGCGTGTGTTTTGTGTCTTAAGAATTACATGTGTTTTTTGTATGCTAGAAATTACACGATGACGACGGGTAATTTGACGACGATTAATTAACCTGTTGATCGGCATCGACAAGGCCGAATGAACTGTAACATCGATTGTTCTACTCACTAAATCAATCGGTCATAAGACTGATTGCATTTGTTGTTTGTTACGACACACTTTCTTTAGTTTATCAGACCCACGGCATCTACAGGCTGTGGCCAGCATCCTACAATGCTGAGGACGGCGTTTCAACGAGAAACGCAGTTGAGCTCGAAGACTAATCCGGACTAGCCTGATCAGCTACCGGCATCAACCCTCAAGGATGTAAAAGGGGCAGTTGCTTGTGGAGCCCTGGAATAGACCAACACCAGGGCGGTCT
This sequence comes from Pseudo-nitzschia multiseries, assembly GCA_037355745.1. Classification (NCBI taxonomy): domain Eukaryota; phylum Bacillariophyta; class Bacillariophyceae; order Bacillariales; family Bacillariaceae; genus Pseudo-nitzschia; species Pseudo-nitzschia multiseries. The sequence goes on from CM074783.1 coordinate 2,006,183, forward strand.
CCCTGAAAGAAGAGACCAAAGACCTGAACCAAGACGGTAGGCTCCATCCGGTTTCATGATCCAGCAAAACAAGCAAGGGAAAAGAAACTGGACGATTCAGCTGAACGAATTGCCCAGGTTGGCATCAGTTGAAAGGAATCAATATTCAAGAACACTGATCTTTCACTGAAAACAAGAATGACGTGAGCCAGAAGGTTGAGCCTGAAGTATTCTGTGGTGAAACAGATTGGAAGGAACAGATTGCAAGGAGCATCTGCCCGGAAGGAACAGATTGTAAAAAGCATCTGCCCACACGAAAACGAAAATCCAAAGATACGAGAACACGGAAAGATCCAAAATGAAAAAGAGAACACTAAATTCTCAGGAAACAATCTTTCAATCTTTCACCACAGAAATACAAAAATGAGCAAAATCCCAAGAAAGGATAGGAAAGCTCACAATCTTAAATTGCAACAAAAGCAAAAGCTCACAGACCGGAACGAAAACTCGATCCAAACAACAACCGGAACGAAAACTCGATCCGGATATGAGAAAACAGATAAGCAAATCACACGACTGTCAATCACACGACTGTCACCAACGATTAATATACATCTCTCACACCCAAACCCTCGATTCAATTAAATTCTCTCTCCACATACCACCATCGAATACCACCCTACGAATCGACCATCCATACTTCACCGAACAATTCGAAACTTCATTTGACGTATTCCCTCCACAATGGTACGAACTAGAGCACACGAAAACAGTGAAGAAGAAGAAGAAAAAATGGAAGTGGACGATCCACAGGATTCTGATGAGAACAACAACGGAGGAGGTATGGGAGACGATGAAGAGCTTGAAGATAAAATCATGGAAGTAATGGAAAGGGCCCTTGCCGACCCAGAAACAAACTCAACCATGAAGAGAATTATCGACCAAGAAGTAAAGAAAAGAATCAGAGCAATGAGAGATGCAGAAAGGAGGGGTGAGAACCTAGATGACGCGGATAGTGACAATGAAGAGGGAAACGATGCTAACCAAAATGCCGAGGATGCAAGAGCAGATCGATTGGGGAGAAGGTCGTCCCAACCCAGGATAAAAATCAGGGGATTCAACAATGGTAGATTTCTGAACCCAGAACAGCTTGCTTTCAGGAGCAGCCTAATGGATTTTGGTATCAACTACGAATCAGCTGAAGAAATTATGAGGGGAGGGATGTCTAATATTCGTGAAATTACAGACCTCAACAAGGAAAGCATCAAATCGTTCATGCATGGATTGAAATCTATCAGTCCAGACTGTCCTAATCCAAAAAGTATCCACTATGGTAACAGACTATCATCGAGGCTCCTCACTTGGGCAAATTGGGCCCGGTACCAACCATTGATTGGAGTCAAGCCAAGGGCTATCGACTGGAAAGCAAACCCAAACAACCTGGAACTGCAGCAATTCAGAATCAAGATGATGGAATCGAGTGTGAAATCACAGGAAAAGTCAACTCCACCTGAGCTAAAGGACCTTACGAAGTTCAGAGAATGGGAGGAAGGCTTTCGACAAAACCTGAGGTACAGATTCAACTCTGAGGGATTCCCAATCTTGTATGTCATAAGACCCCAAGAAAAGGAAGTTGTTACTGATGAAGCCAGGTCTGGAACAGTCGGGCAAAGTACAACAGATACTTATCCAACTTGGAGTGACTACAATGAAAGGTGTGGCGTCCTGTCAGGTCACCAGTATGATGAAGATAACAACGTCGTCTGGAGACTGTTGTGTGATGCAACAAGAAAAGGTCCTGGTTGGGAATATGTGGCACATTTCCAAAACACTGCTCTGAACTCTGGTAATGCCAGAAATGCTTTCATTTCACTGATGCAACATGCTTACACTGATACCAATATCACTATGGTTCTGAACAAAACCTATCAGGAAATGAAAGATTCACATTACACTGGCGATGCTAAGAATTATGACTGGAACAAGCACAAGCGAAACTGGACTGCTTTTCATGGGACGATCCTGAGATTTGAAAAGAACCACAATGAAAGGAGATTTGTTTGGGATTTCATCAATTCAATCAGTGACGAGAGACTAGACGCTGCCAAGGCCGATGCAATTGATAAGAGCAAAGACTACCGGGACAATTTCAATGAATGTCTTATCCTATTCACCAATCGCCTTGGATTGAAGAAGCTTGCAAATGGGAAGCATAAAAGGGGTTCCAGAAGTGTGTATTCTGTGGGCACATCAAGCAATAAAAAGCAAAAGACAACTGGAACGTTTACAGGAAAAGTTGAGTGCAAGCCCTACCCAACAAGTGTTTATAAAACAATGTCAAAAGAACAGCAACAGGAGCTTTACCAGATGAGACAGGCTAAGAAGAAAAGAAATCTCAAGGCTGCTGAGACTAAAAAGAAAGAAACTGAGAATGAAGGCGCGGGTGACAGCGTTGGCTCAAAATCTAAGAAATGACATAATAACCGGACACTATCACTAGAACACAAATTGTTAACAATGGTGAGCCGGTCATTATACAAGATGAATGTTCCTGTAGATTTTGATGATGGTGAAAATGAAGAAGGATACTGTGAGCTGGATTCACATGCAGATACCACTGCCGCTGGAAGCAATATGGTATTGCTGAATCCTGATCAGATCACAACACATGTTGATGTTGCACCTTTTTCTGAAGAATACAAGCCCATCAAGAAGATCCCGATTGGAAGTTGCGCTACTGCTTGGACAAATCCAACATCAGGCCAAGTATATATCATAGTGTTCCATCAAGCGCTGTACTTCGGGGACAAATTGAAGAACAGCTTGATATGCCCAAATCAAGTGAGGGACTGCAATTTCAACTCTGTTGAAGAGACATCTCGTCAATTTGATTCAAGATCCAAGCATGGAATTACAATTCAAACGCCAATGGAAGATGATGATCCGAAGAAAGTTTTTATCAAACTGAGTATGAGAAATGTGATCTCATATTTTCCCACTAGAAAGCCAACAAGAACGGAGCTTGATGAATGTCAACATTTGATTGCAACAAATGATACCCCTTGGGATCCACATTCACTGAAGTTCAGGATGGCCGAGCTAGCCATTGACAATGGAGATCCAATTTCAGGGGACCAGTTTAGCCTTCAAGCTATGTCGACCGAAGAGGATCAAGCCATGGATACAAGTTCGGTTGTAACAGAACCTGCTAGTAATGTTACAGGTATGCTCCCCAAGACCAGCTTAGACAACAGGCAACCAAGCGTGATGCAGCAATGCAAACTGATGAGAGTGCACCAGGTATCAACAAGGAGAATGCTAACTGAATGCCAAATTGCAACAGATGGGAATATAGCTCATCGAATTTCTTCAGTAAGGAATATTTCAAGCGCGCGAAGGGTAGACCAATTCTTGTTTGATGATACAGAATTTGACTTTATGGAAGTTCCTGAAGAAGAATCAAAACAGGCCCCTAGCTTGCAAGAAATTGACAATACACTCGAGAGAAGGTCTCTTGATAGAAGAAATCAATGGGGGCCATCAGTGATAACAATTGAAGGACCAAACAAAGTCGGCTGTGAACGCCTAGCCAAAACTTGGAATATTAGTTTCAAGAAAGCTGAACAGACATTGAAAGTCACAACTCAGAAGGCGCTCAGGAATTTGCAATTACCATTGATGAAGAGGCTGCCTACACAGCGCTTCAGGAACAAGAGAATTGCACAAGGAACCTGGTACACTGATACGTGGCATGCTAGAACGACCAGTATTATGAGACAGGAGAAATGTGCACAGATCTTCACAAATGGAAATGGGTTCGAAGTATTTATACCAATACAGGACAAATCTCAGGCGCATCAAGGATTGAAAACATTCATTCATGAAATTGGAATCCCAGAGCATTTGATTTCTGATGGTGCACCAGAACAAGGATCTCCAAGAACCTACAAGACCCACTGGAATTCAATTGTAAAGCGCAACCATATTCATCAGACATTCATCCAACCACATTGCCCATTTCAAAATCGAGCAGAGCAAGCAATTGGTCATCTTGGGGGTGCAATCACAACCAAGTCTGCAAAGAAGAAGTCACCGAGGAGATTATGGTCATTTTGTGGTGAACTATGTGCTAATATCAGGCAGAGAACAGCATCGAGCAACCCGTCTTCAATGGGGCGAACTCCATTTGAATTGGTACATGGCTATAGGCCTGATATTACACTATACACTTCATCAGAATGGTATGATTTTGTGTTTTACTATGATAAAGGTGACTCTTCGACTCGAGGCGTTGAAAGGCTGGGACGATGGTTGGGTCCCTGTGGCAATAAGGTAGGTGGGGGGGATTGTTTCTGGCTCCTGACTGAATCAGCAATACCAATATCTACAAATTCAATAAGGCCTGTCAAAGAATTCGAATGGAGAGATGGAGATATCCTCAGAAGAATGGAAGCAATTGACAAATCAATTGAATCCAAGATTGGTGATGAAGTGAAGGATAGCGCATCATTCTTCCAGGAAAACTACCCGGAGCCTCAAATGGAGCTATTTGAGAATCAACCAGTGGAATCACCTGATTTGAAACTTGAAATGGCTGAACCAGAAGCGTCAGTAGAAGATATTGATGAACCAGATGAATATCTGGGGAATGAGGTAATCATTGAAAGAGGTGATGAAAGACTCAGGTGCGTTGTCAAGGATAGAGTGCGCGACTTGCAAAACAGACCAATAGGACTCAGAAATGAGAATCCCATACTAGACACGAGGCTGTACAAATTGCAACTACCTGATGGCACCATGGAGGAATACACGGCAAATATTGTTGCAGAGAGTCTGTACAGTTCTGTTGATGATGACGGAAGGATGTTCACTCTATTAAATGAGCTCATTGACCATGAATGCGACAACACTGCACTAACTGATGATGAAGCCACGACCATAGCAAAAAATGGCAGGAAAACCCATAAGCCGACAACTAGGGGTTGGAGGATTCTCGCCAGTTGGAAAGATGGCACTGAATCATGGTGTAAGTTAAGCGATGTGAAAGAATCATTTCCAGTGCAATTAGCTGAGTATGCTGTCAACAATAATCTTGAAAAATCACCAGCATTCAGATGGTGGGTGCACAAAATTTTGAGAAGAAAGGAACGGATCCTTAAGGCAGCCAAAACAGCCAAGTATTGGTTGAAGACGCACAAGTATGGCGTTGAGTTGCCACATTCAATCAAACAAGCGCTGGCTATTGATAAGAAAACAGGCACTGATCACTGGGAAAGGGCAATTCACAAAGAAATGACCAACAATATGGCAGCGTTTGAATTTTCTGATGATGATGTTATTCCAGTCGGTCATAAACAAATAACAACCCACATGATTTTTGACATCAAGCTTGGGTCCCTAACAAGGAAGGCTAGATTGGTAGGGGATGGTCATAAAGTCCCTGCAGTGGCAAAAGAAAATACTTACTCATCTGTCCCCAGTCGCGACTCAGTAAGAATATTCTTCCTGCTGGCAGCGCTGAATGATTTGAAGGTTCTCTCAGCAGATATTCAAAATGCATATTTGACAGCCCCGATTAAAGAGAAATACTTTCTAAAAGCGAGAGCTGAAGATGGTTTTCCACCACATCCTGCAGGAAGGCCTTGCAAGATAGTGCGCGCATTGTATGGACTGCCGGTGGCAGGTGCATCTTTCAGGTCATATCTCACACAGCATTTGAGAGATCCTTGGATATTCCCCTTGCAAAGCAGATCCGGATGTGCACTTACGAATTGAAACCAGGAAAGACGGATCCAGATACTGGGCAATGCTCATTGCCTATGTAGACGACATCTTATGTTCTGGTGAAGATCCAAAGTTCCAGCTTGAAAACATTGAGCGCAAGTTCAAACTGAAGGATGATACTATTGAAGAGCCAACCCTGTATCTGGGAGCAGATATTGGAAAGTTCTACTTGGAAGGTGATTCAAAGCCAAGATGGTCATTATCAAGCACTAAGTATACGGCGAAAGCTGTTGCAGCAGTCGAACAAGAGTTAGGAACTGAAAAATATGGTTACAAGTATCTACCAAAATCAGCGTCCAGCCCACTGTCACATGATTATCGACCGGAAATTGATATATCAGAAGAATTGAATCCTGAATTGCAAAACTACTATCAAGGTTTAATTGGAGTTCTCAGGTGGATTTGTGAATTAGGAAGGCTGGACATTGTAATGCCAGTCTCGCTGATGTCAAGGTATTTGGCTCAAGCAAGGACTGGGCATTTGAATCAGTTGTTTCATATATTTGCATATTTGAAAAAGTACAACAGGTCGAAATTGGTTTTTGACGATACTGTACCAAGTGTTGATGAGAGTAAATTTCAACAATGTGACTGGTCTGAATTTTATCCTGGTGCTGCTGAAGTCATACCAGCAGACATGCCTGAAGCTTTGGGAAAACATGTGATGATGAGTTGTTTTGTTGATGCTGACCATGCTGGATGCAAGGCAACAAGAAGGTCTCATACCGGTGTTATTATCTTCATTAATAATGCACCGATCATTTGGTTTTCCAAAAGACAAACAACAGTTGAAACATCAACTTTTGGATCTGAAATCATTGCTTTGAAAATTGCAATCAAATTGGTTGAAGGTCTAAGGTACAAGTTGAGAATGTAATAAGACCAAGGTCGTAAACGTCGTTGGGTGATGTAGTTAGTTATTTCGGTTTTTATTTTACGGTGTTGGAAAGAGTTATTGATAAGATTAGTGCTTTGCAGGGGCCCTGTGGAGTTGTTGCGTACGTAGTTATTGTATGTATTGTAAGTATGTGTCAGAAAAGTTATGGTAAGAAGTTCTACGACCAAAATATTATAACTCAGTCATGAACCCAAAAACCCACTAAGTTTGAGCACTGTGCAAATCCTGCAAGTCCACAACCAAAATAAAACTCAGTCATCAACCCATAAATCCACCAGATTTGAGCACAGTGCAAATCCTGCCAATTCCGGACCAAAATATAACTCAGTCATCAACCCAAACACCCACCGGATTTTAGCACAGTGCAAATCCTGCCAATCCCCAACCAAAATATAACTCAGTCATCAACCCGAAAATTCACCAGATTTGAACACAGTGTAAATGTTTCCAGTCCCTAACCAAAATCTAATTCAGTCATCAACCCAAAAACCCACCAGATTTGAACACAGTGCAAATCCTGCCAATCCCCGACTAAAATATAACTCAGTACTCAACCCAAAAACCAACCAGATTTTAGCACAGTGCAAATTCTGTCTATCCCCAACCAAAATATAACTCAATCATCAACCCAAAAACCTACCAGATTTGAGCACAGTGCAAATCTTTCCAGTCCCCGACCAAAATATAACTCAGTCATCAACCCAAAAACCCACCAGATTTTAGCACAGTGGAAATCCTGCCAATCCCCAACCAAAATATAACTCAGTCATCAACCCTAAAATTCACCAGATTTGAACACAGTGTAAATGTTTCCAGTCCCTAACCAAAATCTAATTCAGTCATCAACCCAAAAACCCACCAGATTTGAACACAGTGCAAATCCTGCCAATCCCCGACTAAAATATAACTCAGTACTCAACCCAAAAACCAACCAGATTTTAGCACAGTGCAAATTCTGTCTATCCCCAACCAAAATATAACTCAGTCATCAACCCAAAAACCTACCAGATTTGAGCACAGTGCAAATCTTTCCAGTCCCCGACCAAAATATAACTCAGTCATCAACCCAAAAACCCACCAGATTTTAGCACAGTGGAAATCCTGCCAATCCCCAACCAAAATATAACTCAGTCATCAACCCTAAAATTCACCAGATTTGAACACAGTGTAAATGTTTCCAGTCCCTAACCAAAATATAACTCAGTCATCAACCCAAAAACCAACCAGATTTGAACACAATGCAAATCTTTTCAGTCCCGAACCAAAATATAACTAAATTGTCAACCCTAAAACCCACCAGATTTGAACACAGTGCAAATTTTTCCAGTCCCTAATCAAAATATAACTCAGTCATCAACCCAAAAACCCACTAGATTTTAGCACAGTGCAAATCCTGTCAATTCATGACCAAAATATAACTCAGTCATCAACCCAAAAACCAACCAGATTTGAGCACAATGCAAATCCTGCCGATTCCCGACCAAAATATAACTAAGTCATAAACCCAAAAACCAACCAGATTTAAACACAGTGCAAATCTTTCCATTCCCAAACCAAAATATAATTCAGTCATCAACCTAAAAACCCACCAGATCTTAGCACAGTGCAAATCCTGCCAATCCCCGACTAAAATATGACTCAGTAATCAACCCAAACACCCACCTGATTTGAAAACGCTGCAAATCCTGCCGATCCCCGACCAAAATAAAACTCATTCATCAACCCAAACACACACCAGATTTGAACACAGTGCAACTCTTTCCAGTCCCTAACCAAAATATAATTCAGTCATCAGCCCAAAAACCCACCATATTTGAACACAGTGCTAATCTTTCCAGTCCCTAACCAAAATATAATTCAGTCATCAACCCAAAAACCCACTAGATTTGAGCACAGTGCAAATCTTGCCAATCCCCGACTAAAATATAACTCAGTCATCAACCCAAAAACCAACCAGATTTTATCACTGTGCAAATCCTGCCAGTCCCAGACCAAAATATAACGCAGTAATCAACCCAAAAACCAACCAGATTTTAGGACAGTGCAAATCCTGCCAATTCCCGACCAAAATATAACTCAGTCATCAACCAAAAAATCCACCAGATTTGAGCACAGTGCAAATCCTGCCGATCCCCAACCAAAATATAACTAAGTCATAGACCCAAAAACCCACTAGATTTGAACACAGTGCAAATCTTTCCATTCCCTAACCAAAATATAATTCAGTCATCAACCCAAAAACCAACTAGATTTTAGCACAGTGCAAATCGTGCCAATCCCATACTGAAATATAACTCAGTCATCAACCCAAAAACCAACCAGGTTTTATCACTGTGCAAATCCTGCCAGTCCCCGGCTAAAATATAACTCAGTAATCAACCCAAAAACCCACTAGATTTGAACACAGTGCAAATCTTTCCATTCCCTAACCAAAATATAATTCAGTCATCAACCGAAAAACCCACCAGATTTGAGCACAGTGCAAATCCTGCCAATTCCAGACCAAAATATAACTCAGTCATCAACCGAAAAACCCACCAGATTTGAGCACAGTGCAAATCCTGCCGATTCCCAAGCAAAATATAACTAAATCATAAACCCAAAAACCCACCAGATTTTAGCACAGCGCAAATCCTGCCAATCCCCGACTAAAATATAACTCAGTCATCAACCCAAAAACCAACCAGATTTTATCACTGTGCAAATCCTGCCAGTCCCCGACCAAAATATAACTAAATCATAAACCCAAAAACCCACCAGATTTTATCACAGTGCAAATCCTGCCAATCCCCGACTAAAATATAACTCAGTCATCAACCCAAAAACCAACCAGATTTGAACACAGTGCAAATATTTTCAGTCCCAAACCAAAATATAATTAAATTGTCAACCCTAAAACCCACCAGATTTGAACACAGTGCAAATCTTTCCAGTCCCTAACCAAAATATAACTCAGTCATCAACCGAAAAACCCACCAGATTTTAGAACAGTGCAAATCCTGCCAATTCCCGACTAAAATATAACTCAGTCATCAACCCAAAAACCCACTACGTATTACGTATCACGCATTTCTTGTGTACGTAAATACGTAAATTCACGCTTGATTCAGTATTCCAATAACAGTGCAAATCCTGCCAATCCCCAACTAAAATATAACTCAGTCATCAACCCAAAAACCAACCAGATTTGAACACAGTGCAAATCTTTTCAGTCCCGAACCAAAATATAATTAAATTGTCAACCCTAAAACTCACCAGATTTGAACACAGTGCAAATCTTTCCAGTCCCTAATCAAAATATAACTCAGTCATCAACCCAAAAACCAACCAGATTTTAAAACAGTGCAAATCCTGCCAATTCCCGACTAAAACATAACTCAGTCATCAACCCAAAAACACACCAGATTTTAGCACAGTGCAAATGTTGCCAATCCCCGACTAAAATATAACTCAGTCATCAACCCAAAAACCAACCAGATTTGAACACAGTGCAAATATTTTCAGTCCCCAACCAAAATATAATTAAATCGTCAACCCTAAAACCTACCAGATTTGAACACAGTGCAAATCTTTCCAGTCCCTAACCAAAATATAACTCATTCATCAACCCAAAAACCCACCAGATTTTAGAACAGTGCAAATCCTGCCAATTCCCGACTAAAATATAACTCAGTCATCAACCCAAAAACCCACCAGATTTTAGCACAGTGCAAATCCTGCCAATTCCCGACTAAAATATAACTCAGTCATCAACCCAAAAACACACCAGATTTTAGCACAGTGCAAATCATGCCAATCGTACTCAACCCAAAAACCAACCAGATTTTAGCACAGTGCAAATCTTTTCAGTCCCTAACCAAAATAGAATTAAATCGTCAACCCTAAAACCCACCAGATTTGAACACAGTGCAAATCTTTCCAGTCCCTAACCAAAATATAACTAAGTCATCAACCCAAAAACACACCAGATTTTAGCACAGTGCAAATCTTGCCAATCCCCGACTAAAATATAACTCAGTCATCAACCCAAAAACCAACCAGATTTGAACACAGTGCAAATCTTTTCAGTCCCTAACCAAAATATAATCAAATCGTCAACCCTAAAACCCACCAGATTTGAACACAGTGCAAATCTTTCCAGTCCCTAACCAAAATATAACTCAGTCATCAACCCAAAAACCCACCAAATTTTAGAACAGTGCAAATCCTGCCAATTCCCGACTAAAATATAACTCAGTCATCAACCCAAAAACACACCAGATTTTAGCACAGTGCAAATCCTGCCAATCCCCGACTAAAATATAACTCAGTCATCAACCCAAAAACCAACCAGATTTGAACACAGTGCAAATATTTTCAGTCCCTAACCAAAATATAACTCATTCATCAACCCAAAAACCCACCAGATTGTAGAACAGTGCAAATCCTGCCAATTCCCGACTAAAATATAACTCAGTCATCAACCCAAAAACACACCAGATTTTAGCACAGTGCAAATCTTGCCAATCCCCGACTAAAATATAACTCAGTCATCAACCCAAAAACCAACCAGATTTGAACACAGTGCAAATATTTCCAGTCCCTAACCAAAATATAATTAAATCGTCAACCCTAAAACCCAACAGATTTGAACACAGTGCAAATCTTTCCAGTCCCTAACCAAAATATAACTCAGTCATCAACCCAAAAACCCACCAGATTTTAGCACAGTGCAAATCCTGCCAATCCCCGACTAAAATATAACTCAGTCATCAACCCAAAAACACACCAGATTTTAGCACAGTGCAAATCCTGCCAATCCCCGACTAAAATATAACTCAGTCATCAACCCAAACACACACCAGATTTGAACACAGTGCAAATCTTTTCAGTCCCTAACCAAAATAAAACTCATTCATCAACCCAAAAAACCCCCAGATTGTAGAACAGTGCAAATCCTGCCAATTCCAGACTAAAATATAACTCAGTCATCGACCCAAAAACCAACCAGATTTTAGCACAGTGCAAATCCTGCCAATCCCCGACTAAAATATAACTCAGTCGTCAACCCTAAAACCAACCAGATTTGAACACAGTGCAAATCTTTCCAGTCCCGAACCAAAATATAATTAAATCGTCAACCCTAAAACCCACCAGATTTGAACACAGTGCAAATCTTTCCAGTCCCTAACCAAAATATAACTCAGTCATCAACCCAAAAACCCACCAGATTTGAACACAGTGCAAATCCTGCCAATTCCCGACTAAAATATAACTCAGTCATCAACCCAAAAACTAACCAGATTTGAACACAGTGCAAATCTTTTCAGTCCCTAACCAAAATATAATTAAATTGTCAACCCAAAAACTCACCAGATTTGAACACAGTGCAAATCTTTTCAGTCCCTAACCAAAATATAATTCAGTCATCAACCCAAAAACCAACCAGATTTTGGCACAGTGCAAATCCTGCCAATTCCCGACTAAAATATAACTCAGTCATCAACCCAAAAACCCACCAGATTTTATCACTGTGCAAATCCTGCCAGTCCCCGACCAAAATATAACTCAATCATAAACCCAAAAATCCACCAGATTTTAGAACAGTGCAAATCCTGCCAATCCCCGACCAAAATATAACTAAATCATAAACCCAAAAACCCACCAGATTTTAGCACAGTGCAAATCCTGCCAATCCCCGACTAAAATATAACTCAGTCATCAACCCAAAAACCAACCAGATTTGAACACAGTGCAAATCTTTTCAGTCCCGAACCAAAATATAATTAAATCGTCAACCCTAAAACCCACCAGATTTGAACACAGTGCAAATCTTTCCAGTCCCTAACCAAAATATAACTCAGTCATCAACCCAAAAACCCACCAGATTTTAGAACAGTGCAAATCCTGCCAATTCCCGACTAAAATATAACTCAGTCATCAACCCAAAAACCCACTACGTATTACGTATCACGCATTTCGTATGTACGTAAATATGTAAATTCACGCTCTTCTGTATTCCAATAACAGTGCAAATCCTGCCAATCACCGACTAAAATATAACTCAGTCATCAACCCAAAAACCAACCAGATTTGAACACAGTGCAAATATTTTCAGTCCCTAACCAAAATATAACTCAGTCATCAACCCAAAAACCCACCAGATTTGAACACAGTGCAAATCCTGCCAATTCCCGACTAAAATATAACTCAGTCATCAACCCAAAAACCAACCAGATTTGAACACAGTGCAAATCTTTTCAGTCCCTAACCAAAATATAATTAAATTGTCAACCCAAAAACTCACCAGATTTGAACACAGTGCAAATATTTTCAGTCCCTAACCAAAATATAATTCAGTCATCAACCCAAAAACCAACCAGATTTTGGCACAGTGCAAATCCTGCCAATTCCCGACTAAAATATAACTCAGTCATCAACCCAAAAACCCACCAGATTTTATCACTGTGCAAATCCTGCCAGTCCCCGACCAAAATATAACTCAATCATAAACCCAAAAATCCACCAGATTTTAGCACAGTGCAAATCCTGCCAATCCCCGACCAAAATATAACTAAATCATAAACCCAAAAACCAACCAGATTTTAGCACAGTGCAAATCCTGCCAATCCCCGACTAAAATATAACTCATTCATCAACCCAAAAACCAACCAGATTTGAACACAGTGCAAATCTTTTCAGTCCGGAACCAAAATATAATTAAATCGTCAACCCTAAAACCCACCAGATTTGAACACAGTGCAAATCTTTCCAGTCCCTAACCAAAATATAACTCAGTCATCAACCCAAAAACCCACCAGATTTTAGAACAGTGCAAATCCTGCCAATTCCCGACTAAAATATAACTCAGTCATCAACCCAAAAACCCACTACGTATTACGTATCACGCATTTCGTGTGTACGTAAATATGTAAATTCACGCTCTTCTGTATTCCAATAACAGTGCAAATCCTGCCAATCCCCGACTAAAATATAACTCAGTCATCAACCCAAAAACCAACCAGATTTGAACACAGTGCAAATATTTTCAGTCCCTAACCAAAATATAATTAAATTGTCAACCCTAAAACCCACCAGATTTGAACACAGTGCAAATCTTTCCAGTCCCTAACCAAAATATAACTCAGTCATCAACCCAAAAACCAACCAGATTTGAACACAGTGCAAATCCTGCCGATCCCCCACCAAAATATAACTCAGTCAAAAGGCTTAACTGCCCAAGCTGTTAAGCCAGGCTGTGCGCCGGTGTGTGTGGGCACAGCAAACTAAGGGACCGGACTACAGCCTGCAAAACAACCAACAGGCTGGAGTTCCCGGCTCCCCCTCTAGCATTTGCTTAACCCACCAACACACCCACGAACTACAAGCATTGCACATACAGTACTACAAGTAGGCTGGCTACTGAGGCTATCACGAATGTAGTGAGTGATAGTTATTGGTCACAATTCAAGAATTTTCGCGCATCCTAAAAATAAATAATTTTACAGATTCTTTGTCAACCGTACGGTGAGTGTACAAGATAAAAATACCACAATTAATACCCAGTACCAAAACCATGTAGAAGTCTACAGGAAATAAACATATGTGTGCTCCGCACACCGAAGTCCCTTCAAAAAAAGAACACGACAAAAGACCCTGAAAACACACCAAAAAACTCACGAAGACAATTTTTTTTTACGGGAAGTCCGATCATCGAAATCGCCCATGTCGTTCTTCATTAATTTCCATTTTCGCAACCCTCCAACGACCCTTCTGTTTCTCCTTCGTTAGAACAGACCATGAAGGTTCACCACCGTACAAATAGTACAAAATGACACCAACTCAAATACCTACACATTCCGCTACTTGGTTTTTGATCCGGAAGGGTATTCGAACCGCAATTCTACTGCAAATAACACACAAAGATACGTCGTCGTCATCGTCGACCCGTCTCCGACCCATCTGTTTCCCCTCCAATAGAAGGGAAGATGAGGGTTCACATGTACAAATACTACCACATTTGAACACCATCATGTTCCTCTACTGAATTTTTGACTTGGAATGGCAATCGACAAGAGGGATTCAAGTATACGAAGATACGGAAAAACCAACACTAATTCAATTTTGACGACCCTTCTGTTTCTCCTTCCATAGAACAGACCATGAATGTTGATGACTGTACAAGTAGTACAAAATGACACCAACTCAAATACCTACACATTCCGCTACTTGGTTTTCGATCTGGAAGGGTATTCGAACGGCAGTTCAATGGCAACAAACAAGGGAAATGGAGATACCCAAAAAACGAGCCGATGACGGCCCTTCACCAACCCATCTGTTTCCCCTCCAATAGAAGGGAAGATGAGGGTTCACATGTACAGATACTACCGCATTCGAACACCATCATGTTCGTCTACTGATTTTTTGACTTGGAATGGCAATTGACAAGAGGGATTCAAGTATACGAAGATACGGAAAAACCGACACTAATTCGATTTTGACGACCCTTCTGTTTCTCCTTCCATAGAACAGACCATGAAGGTTCGGTACTGTACAAGTAGTACAAAATGACACCAACTCAAATACCTACACATTCCTCTACTTGGTTTTCGATCCGGAAGGGTATTCGAACTGCAATCAAACGCCGTTTCGAGCGCCGTTTTGAGCAGCGTTTTGAGCAGCAGCAAGCAAGCAGCGGCGTTTGGAGTGGCGTTTGGAGCGGCGTTTTGGAGCAGCAGGAAGCCAGCAGCGGCGTTTGCAGCAGCGTTTTGGAGCGCTGTGACGGGGAATGGTGATCGGCCCTACAAAAAAGCGGGCCATTCTTAGACATGTAGACCAAACTTAATACAGTACCAAAATATTATACAGCACACTAGTAGTAGTAGCTTACTCAGAGGGGACTGATTAGGAGCAATAATAGTACGAGTAGTCGTCTTCTTATCGGTCGTCTTATCGTGGCCGTCTTATTGGTCGTCACGAAAAAGTGAGCAAAAAAGTGAGCAAAAAGAAAAGCACCTCCGGGGGGTTTTCTTAGAAAGAAGAGTAAAGAACAACAGTCATCTAAAGTACTTGTGGTATATGTGGTATTTCCTTAAGAGTTACACGGAGTCTTATACCACTAAAAATGCAACAATACTGTGTATGGAAATTCGCCCGGTACACATGTTTTTTTAGGGGTACGACATGATTTCTACAGAGAAAAAACAGTAGAAATAGTCATTAGAGGTATGTACCATTAAGCGTACCGGTTTCTACTTACGTGCCACAGTAGTCCCAGGCTAAATACCACAATTGTGGTATTTCCGACGTATGGTACGAGTACACCACATTTGTTTCATTTGGATTTTCACGCGATACTCCTTTAATATGTATTTTCTGTACCAATAGCTGTAGAATTAAGTACTGACATTTTTACTCCCAAATCCCTACTGCTATTGGTACAGGAAATACCAAAATCAACACCACACCTTCCCTTATCTCGTCCATCGACCATGGAAATCCCCCCCCCCCCTGGCTGCAAGAATGGCAACAACGGCAACAACAGCGCAAGCGCAAGCCACAGCAAGCGTGGCAGCAAGCGATTCTTGCAACAGCGAGCGCGGCAGCAAGCAATAGCAACAGAGACTTGCAGCGCGAGTCCATTGACCGAATGTCACAAGTTTTTCAGTTCCGACGTCGCTGTGTACAAATCCTACCATTAACGAGAAGTTGGATTGGAAATACTATCGAACTTCGGTCAAGCGAGCAATTCGGAACGAGCAATAAAAAACGAGCAATCAAAATAGGGATCACCGACTGTCGCAAGTTTTTCTTTTCCGACGTCGCTGTGTACAAATCCTACCATTAACAAGAAGTTGGATTGGAAATACTATCGAACTTCGGTCAAGCGAGCGCGGCAGCAAGCAATCGAAACAGGATCTCTTGCAGCGCGAGTCCATTGACTGACTGTCGCAAGTTTTTCTTTTCCGACGTAGCTGTGTACAAATCCTACCATTAACAAGAAGTTGAATTGGAAATACTATCGAACTTCGGTCAAGCGAGCAATCGGAACGAGCAACCCAGCGCCGGTGGAGGAGCGATTCGATGCCGACGATTCGTTGCTGTTGTTGCCTAGGGGTATTGCTGTTGCTGCTGTCGTTGATTTGTTGACAAACGATTGGCCCGCTGCCGCTCGTTGCTGCCTATTTTGTTGCCGACGACGTTGTTGTTTGCGATTTGATCGTTGTTGCTGTTGCGGATCTATAACAATATATAATAATTGAACAAAATGAGTGAGTATCTATTGATGTAGAGTAAATCATAACAACAGAATAATATAATCTACATGCTAACCTACCCCGCTGCCGTGTTGTGCTGTCTGCTCCCGTTTATTTGATGTTCGCTCGTGCGTGTCACCGTTGTTGCCATCTGCTCCCGTTGTTGATACGGTCGATTTCTTGTTGATACAGTCGATTTGTTGATATGGTCGATTCGTTGATGTAGATGTTTCCAATCCGTTGTTCCGATCCGGTCCTATGGAAATAAGACGAAAAACAAAAGGGAGGAAATACATTGAGTATCAACAATGCCAGAGGCAGTATAATCATTCTTTATCTCTCTCATTTGTACCGTTGCTTGTTCCGTTGTTCCGACAATCGTTGTTGTTCCGACAATCTTTCCGACAATCGTTGTTCCGGCAATCGTTGTTGTTCTGACACTCGCCGTTGTTCCGACAATCGTCGTTGTTCTGACAATCGTTGTTCCGACAATTGTCCCAATGAAATTGTTGTTGTTGCTGCTGCCGTTGATTTGCAGCCTTCTTACTCCTCTGTCACGAAAAACAGTACCTCGTGCCTGTTGATATAGAAGCAATGGATAGAGATTTATTGCTTTCAAGACATATATGTTTGTGGGCCAATTCAAACAATATCTATCCAGCAAACCACCTCTTCTCCAATGCGAGCTAATTCTTTTTTCAGTACAAGGCTGTTATTTCAGACTAAAATATAAGAGCACGGATAACCTGCCGAATACTGATAAATAAGAAGTATAAGGTGGAATCCCACGTTCACCGACGGAGTGCCAAATAGCAACTCTACTCAAATAAGTTGGATGTCAGAAGGCTGATTATGAAGTGATTTTTTTTTGTTGCGATATAGAAAAAGTGATTTTTTTGTCTGGGGGTGGAAAAAGTGATTTACTGTGTGTTTGTGTGAGAGAGATTTTTCTTTTTTTTTTTTCGCATACAATCGATAGAAGTATCTTTTAAATTCAATCTCCTACGTACGAAAAAAAAATCAATCTTGTACGAGTACGTACCGGTACGAGAAAAAAAAATCAATCTCGTAGGAAAAAAAAAATCAATCTCGTACGTATGAAAAAAAAAACTCAAGTTCGTTTAAGGTTGTGATGAGAGTTCGAATTTAAAATAGAGCTCGCGCGAAGAATGACGTCACTTGATTGGTAGTATAGATCAATTGGTAGGATCAGTATGAAGGTAGCTAAATACAGCATGAGTATGTACTGGATGAGGGGGGGGGGGGCGCGCGCGCGGGGGGGGGGGGGGGTGTTGTCCAAATTTGAAAAACTAAAAATTACTCGTACCGTACCGGTACGAGTATGTGTGTTGGTACGAGTATGTGTGTTAATGACAAAGAGACAAAGTAGGTCTACGTAGAATTTGTACTAGAGCGATTTGTTAAACATAACACTCATGATCAAAATTGGTCTCATGACTGATTCTGCACCTCTATCCGTTCGAAATTTCGACTCCGAATCAAAATTTCGCTTCGAATCGAAATTTCCGAGACGATCTTTTGCACCTCTATTGAGACAACGAGGACGACCAACTTGATCTAAGACAGATTTTAATCGTATGATTTTTTTCTTTATTCAGGTTAAATCTTATGGTTACTTGCAACCATAAAAATGAGAGTTTGCTACCATAAAAATGAGCGCGCGCCACTAGCTATTACTATTGCTTTTAGAAGAAGCATCTCATTTCCGTGAAATAATTATTTGGGTCCTGTTTTTTACGATTTTTAGTCGTAGCGTTTGTACCAAGTCTACTTGTTAAAAACAGATTTTTTTAATATTTCTACGTATTTTCCCCCCCCCCCAAACCCCCCCCACATAAACTCCGTCTAGAAGGTTACGTTGTCAACTCTTAGGGTTAGTGTTAAACGTTCAACTAACAACTCCACCAATTATGATTGGATTGTTTCTGAACCATATTGTTCCCTCATTTACTAATTTGTCTTTTCTTTGTGTGGGAATACGCGTATCGAGCGTTCGATACTCATAGATACTTGTAACGTGTGTCCGATACTCAGTGTTTTAAGTATCTCTTGATACTCTTGAGCGCTTATGTATAATTTACTTATTGCGCTCTCTTCTTGATAAAAGATCTAGAACACTTTGGAATCGTACGTCTTGATTTACGTAATACGTCTTGTTTTACGTTTACGTAAAACAATACGTATTCGTTTTACATTTACGTAAAATAATACGTATTCGTACCTCGTTCGCGTATACGTAAATTGTATGTTACGTATTACGTATCACGCATTTCGTGTGTACGTAAATACGTAAATTCACGCTTGATTCAGTATTCCAATACACCCTTGGATGGTCCTTGGACTATCCGGCTCATATAAATATATCGGTCTTACCTTTTTATGGTGGCTCCCTGGGTGGTGCTTGGTAGGGTAATCCGCCAGATTATGCTTTCCCGGTTGCCAAAAAATATTGAATTGCCCTTGTTGGGCCCGGTCTTTTAACCAATAGTATCGCATATCAATTGCTTTGGACCTCTTTTGTTTGATAGTGCCGTTGAGTATGCCCTCTGCTGTATTGTTGTCAGGTCTTCAGTGGAGTGGCCGGTTGTGGGTGACCTAGTTCAAGCAGACATTGTCGGATGGGTAAGGCCTCTCGTGCATTCAGGAATAATGACGCCACTTCGGCCTCCGCTGCTGACGCCATAACATTTTTGATTATTTTTGCCAGTACGAGAATAGCGCCGTTGAATGTGTGATCGGCTGTATCCCCTAGGTAATGATAGCCCCCAGCTCGGCTCTTGGCCTCTGGACATACCAAGTACGCTGCATCGCTATCCACTCGTAGTATCATGTCACTTGCCCTGTAGATGATGGATGCGTCAGGATTACATGACGCATAGTTGAGGAAGTATTTTGTGGCCGCTAGTGTTGTTTTGTTATTCTTGGCAGAGGCAATGTCGTTGAGCGCATATAACATCGTGTTGTCGACCGCTCGGGCATAAAACAGGAATTTTCCTGTGACCTGTTGGATGAATTTTATTTCTTCGTCCGATAGTGTGGTCACGTCCTCGAGCTTTGCGTATTGGATTTTTTCGCCGTAGACTGGGACGTCCGCGCGCGAAGGGCCCGCGAACGTGTGTGTCGGTCGCACGTGTTCGAATTCTTTCAATGCTTGTTCCACGTACCCATCCATAGACAATCGTACTTCACGTTTGTCGTAGTCCCAACGTAGATGAACCCCGACGTACTGTTTCCCCGACCAGTCTACTTTGAATGTATACTTGGCTCCGACGGCCGCTACTAGGTGATCTACATCTTCCTGTCGGGTGTACTTGATCCCAAAGTCATCCACCACTAGGGTAAAGTTTATGTCCCTTTCATCATGTAGGAACAGTCCCTCTGTGTGGGGTGCTTTTCTGTATCCGTACTTCTGGAGGTGGTCAACTAGGTCGTCGTGGGCTATCTTCCCACTCTGTTTTAACCCATACCATGCCTTTTTGATCCAGGCATATACGTATTCTTCTTGTTTGAGTCCTTCCAGTTGGTACGCTATCCGGACTCGGGGGGGAATCATGTCCCACCGGAACTTAACGTATTCGGGTTCGTCTAGTGTGGAGCATAAGTACATGTTAGAAATGTCGCCGGTACAGTATTTGGCCCCAGGGGATGACACTACGCTGTTCCAGTGGGTTTTTATGGTCTCCATGCTTGCCGTCCGGGTGGACACGTTACCATGGTACTCCAGTTGGTCTCCCCCTGCTGTGATTCTAGTCCTGTAGGGGTCGGCCTTCTCGGGGCGTATGGCTACTGTATACCGGGGATATGTGACCCTTTTGTGTATGGGCACGTCAGTTCTCCTGATCCAGTCCAATACGTCCATCCCTTCTATGTTATTCTGTTGAAAGCCTTGGAATAACCGGCGGAACTCGTCCTCACCCGACTTGAGCCATAATTCTTGGATCTGTGCTTTGGGGTGCCTGATTAGATCACGGTACGCTGCCCATTTGTTCAAGTCCTCATCCCATATGGATCCCCCACACGCTAGTTGGGGCACATACGATAACTCGTTCATCCGTAGGGCCTGTTTTGGTACGGGGAACTGGACCGGGTCACGCGGGTAAGCTCCCATTAGGGCTTTGGGCTTAAGCTTGGATTTTGAGTAGTATTGGTCGGATTTATAGTACCTGGACACTTCACCGTGTGTGTAGTCCGCAACGTCCCCATCCGTGAATCTTACTCTATAGTATTGATTGGTTTGGTCATAACTTATGACTTCACCTTCATACCACCCTGAGTTGAACTTCTTTCTAATGATCGTGCCTATAGCCCAGGGGTGTCCCCGGCGGGCACTGCGTTGTTGCGTAGGTGACACCCTTGGAGGTTCGCGCGCATTCTCGGGTACCTTGGGTGTTGTATTAGGTGTCACCCTTGGAGGTTCGCGAGCGTTCTCGGGCACATTGGATTTTGTATTGGGCCCGTTTGATATCTTCTGTGTCGTATCACGATGCTGCGTATTTATATGTAATAGGTCTTGTATACTCCGAAGGGCCTCGTTAACTTGTGTTCCCTGTTCCATATAAGGGATTGGCGGATGGGGTTTACTAGCAATCTCCTTTAGGTCTTGGAGTGTCATGAGCAGCCGGTCTGTAGAGGAGGTACGCGGCATCTCAGTCTTGGGGAAGAATGCTACTGTGTTGCTGATTCTGGTAGCGCGGCTGGCCTCCCTGACACATGTGTAATTTCTGTAGTGCTTTAAGGCCGGTCCAATGTAGTAGCCCCTCGTTCCATGGTCCTGCCATGCGCCGCGTTCCTGAGCCCTATCGTGGATAATCACCCGACAACCCATATGGGCGAGGGGGTGTTTGTTGTAGTCATATACCCCGCGTCTGAGCTCATATGCCAATAGTTTGGGCTGGGTACGCGACGCACGTAACAAGTTGAGGGTAATGAGGGCCTGTGGGATCAGTAGGTCCCAATCATCTATCGGGTACTTGTCATCCACCCCATTCAATCCTGCTATAAAATGGTTCTTGAATGTCTGTATGGCCCTTTCTGCGTGGTTGAGACGATGGTCCCCGGGCGATGCTAGTTGGTAATCGAGGTTGTTCTTTGTGATGTACGCGATTAGTTTCTTGGAGGTCTCGTTGTCCATACGTACTATTTTTGCGTTCACGTTGTCCTCTTTCATCCGCGCGTAGCACGCCGTGAATCCCTGTAGGATGTCTTCGCTCTTGCGTGACTGAATGGGTTCCACGTCAATATAGCTGGAATCGTAGTCGTACATGAGGAATACGTACTGGTGGCCACGACGTGACGTGACTGGGTATCTCCCCGGTAGGTCCCAAGCAATGAGTTCCGTCGGCTCGTTTTTGGCTCGTGGCCCTGCGTGGTTGGTTGGTTGCATTTCATTCGCCGATACTATGACCAAATTACCCCTGACGACTCTTTCGCAATTACCACGAAACAAAACCCCCATTCAAGAATCCACGCATGATCAACACGACGTTCAAGCTGTCTGCGACAACTGCACACACTTGACACATGATCAACGTGAACAACTACATTCAGTACTATGCAAATACCAAACTATATTCGACAGAACCCTAAAACACTACCCCGACGAAGAAATCCATCTCGACATTGATCCAACGGTGAAGCCCAATCGTTCTCGCGTGTACCCCGTACCCCACAAACAATTACCCCTCTTCAAGAAAGAACTCGATCGACTGGTAAACATTGGCGTTCTTTCTCGCCAAGGTCGCTCCAATTGGATCTCCCCAACGTTCATCATTCCCAAGAAAGACGGAAAAATTTGATGGGTCTCCAATTTTTGCGCTCTCAACAAAGCCATCAAGCGCAAAGTTTATCCAATTCCCCATATTCAAGACATTTTCTCCCGCCGCTCCGGATACAAATACCTCACCAAAATGGACATTTCGATGCAATACTACACCTTTGTCCTCGACGATGAAAGCAAAGATTTAACAACAATCACCACTCCATTTGGCCTCTACAAGTACAATCGCTTACCAATGGAAGTTTCTCAATCCCCAGACATAGCACAAGAAATCATGGAACGTGTACTACACGACATTCCAAACCTCGAAATCTACATCGATGACATCGCATGCTTCAGCAACACATTCGAAGATCATCTACAACTCATCAATACCGTACTCACCGGTTTACAAGACAAAGGCTTTGCAATCAATCCACTTAAATGCGAATGGATCATCCAAGAAACAGATTTTCTCGGACACTGGCTCACGCCCAACAGAATCAAGCCATACATCAAGAAAATTAAGCAATGCTCCCACCCAAAAATCTTAAACAACTTCGAGCCTTCCTCGGTCTCGTCACATACTATCGCGACATGTGGCCACGCCGCTCTCACATTCTAGCCCCACTCACCAACCTCTTGAAGACTCCTTGCACATTCCAATGGAACGACACTTGTCAAAAAGCATTCAAAGAGATGAAATCGATCGTCGCAGTTGAAACAATGCTCGCGTACCCAGATCACAATATACCTTTTCACATCTACACCGATGCATCTGACTTCCAACTAGGCGCAGTCATCAAACAGAACAACATTCCCGTCGCATACTTCACGCGCAAGCTCAACCAAGCACAAGCCAACTACACTACCATCGAAAAGGAACTGCTCTCCATTGTCGAAACATTCAAGGAATACCGCCCTATGCTCCTCGGTGCACTCATTCACCTCTACACAGACCACAAAAATCTAACCTACAAGCTCTCCACGTACAACACCCAACGAGTTCTACGATGGAAACTAATCTTAGAAGAATACAACCCCATTTACCATTACATCAAAGGCCCAGAAAACACAGTCACCGACTCCCTCAGCCGAACCCCAACAACCCTCACCTCGTATTTCACAACTACCAATTTCGACGGCGATGTCTCAAACAACGACTCATTTTCATTCAAAAACATGACCGAGAGCCTAATGACGCTGCCATCATGCGCTGCATCGACTGATAGTCATCCTGTTGAAGACAGCTACCTGATTCACCCCCGTTTCGATCAAAAAGGCAGATTGCCATTCCATTTTACAACCATTCACCAATACCAATCACATGATCCCAAAGTTCTCACCCTGCCACAAAAAGACCCCAGAGAATTTTTCAAACAAAAACTAGACAATGTCGATATTGTTTGCCGATACGACGAACTAACACCTAACTCCCAGTGGAAAATTGTTATCCCTAACGGCATGCTCGCTCCTCTTGTCAAATGGTACCACGAAATAACCATTCACTCCACAGGCATGGACAGACTCGAAGCCATTCTCCGCCGTCACTTCCATCATCCCGACCTTTGCGCCGTATGTCGTAACATCATATCCAACTGTATCATCTGCCCCCTCATACGCACAGGAACCCGACAAGCCGGTCAACTTGCACCACACACAGCTTCCATAACTCCCTGGTCCGAAGTTCACGTCAACTGCATTGGCCCATGGAACGTTGAAATCAACAAAATCAACCTCAAATTTGACGCGCTCACATGCATCAGCCCAGTTACCAACCTCCTAGAAATCATCCGCATCCCAGAAGCCAAGACAGCCGAAAACATCAGACGCCTCTTCGAAAACTGCTGGCTCTCACGTTACCCTCGTCCCTTACGCATTGTACACGATCACCCGAATTCAACGGACACAACTTCCAATTTCCCATAGACTATGCAGGCATAAAACCAATCAACATTTCCCCACACACGCCCACCGCCAACGGAATCATCAAATCCACACACAAGACCATCGGTCAAATCATACGCACCATGATAAACCTGAAACCACCAAAAACAAAAATAGAAGCCAATAACCTTGTCGACGAAGCAATATCAACAGCAATGCACCCACTCCTGATGCAATCCAGTTTCCACACTCGGAAACTTCTCTCCCGGTGCACTCGTTTTCAACCGTGATATGCTTCTCAACATTCCACTCCACGCCGACATCATTACCTTAACCAAACATCGCCAAGCTCAAATTGACAACCAACTCCTTCGCGCCAACCGCAAACGCACAAAACACAAATTCATCGTAGGTCAAGGCGCTTTCGTCACCATACACGATTGCAACAAACTCGATCTCGTTCGCAAAGGCCCCTACCCAATCTTACAAGTACACACAAACAACACAGTCACTATACGCCGCGGACAGACGCATGAACGCATCAGCATCCACCACCTTACCCCAGCCAAACCATCATAAATTTTCATAGTAAGGGAGAATGAACAACGCACAGACACTTCAGTCATGTGTCATTAACTGACACACTACCTCAGTCCAGTCACGAATCATTGACACACTCCTTCACTCATGAGTCACTGACACACTCCAATCCAGTCATGCGTCATTGACACATTCCCTCAGTCATGAGTCAATGACATTGTTCCCGATCATCTGTCATTGTTCAATCGTATTCGAACATCAAATAGAACCTTCTCCTTGAAGTCTCATCTGAATTCCGATTATCAAAGAACACAGTTCTTTTCCAATGGTATCACTGAACTAGCTGGGAAGCTTCTCGAAACTATCTCGAAGTCATAGTAGACACTAAAACTCAATAGCACACAATTTCATACACAGCGTAGTTCAGGGGGGGGGGCTCGTATTATTTTCCTTCTGAATCCGGTCCGTTCTGGGTTTGATTCAAAGGCTTCGGAAGAACAGCAACGCTGCGTTGGTGTGTTAGTAGACGAACATCTCTTGACTTAATCGAACTCATCGACTCCTTCGATTCGAACAAATTGTTGCGGTGCAGACGTTGGCATTACGGTACGGTACTGGACACGAAAGGAAATTAATAGCTCGTAAGCAAGCAGCTACCTTGTAACACCCCGTCCTCCCCTGAATACCCTACTACGACGACGAGGAGAGCAAGGAGGAGGTGTGATTATCATCATGTGCAATCCCATGGTTGTAAGGGAGAGCACAAAGGGAAGAGGAGGAGGTTCTTGCTAGGGACCGAGAATGCTTGCTCGTTGTTGCTGCTGTTGCTTCTTTTTTTGCTCCGGACTAGCACACCATCCCCCCCCCCCCCTTTCTGTTGTAAGATAAAAAATCAACCAGATAGGTATATTGATGTTTTAAATTAAAGGAGATGTGAGCTCAAGGTGAGGCTCTTAGTTTTGCTAGTTATTCTTGTAGTGGACCGGTATCCCTGTGTTATCCGTGTTGTAGGGATATCTTAACCGGTCATGGATCATGTGCTATTCATCATAAGACAGAGAACACATGACACCTTAATATCTTGATACTTGAAGTCCTTTTTATCTCAGGAGGAGTGTAAGTAACTTTCCAAGTGTAGAATGGGTATAACTACTGTAGAATGTACGTAAGTACAGTACTTGTATTTTTGACCAACAACACACCCCTTGATTCAACACTTAGTGAAGGAGTGTTGGATTACAAGTCGGTTCTCCAGCTTATTATGCAGCTGTATAAACTTAAGCATATTCTTGGATATTGGATCAGAATTGGAAGATTGTAATCGTAAAACAGAGAAGCAGCATGAGACATTGATGATGAAAGAGAGGTGCTTGAGTATGTAGCGGTCGTGAACGAGATTAATCGTAGTAGTTGGTCTTAGAACCGGAATCAGGTTGAGTATCGATGAAAAGAATTCACCGTGTAAAGGCGTATTCATACGTATCACGGGCGTATCGTACGAAAAGTCATAAAGAAGGCAATAACCTTATTCGTAAGGTTATTAACCTGATGAGTGAATAATCGTCGGCGCTTTTATGTGGATTACCTCTTAGCGGGATTTTCCCATCAGCTCACTCTTCGAAGAATTAACAACTTTAAAACACTATCATGCCCTAAAATCTATGTACAACATAGTACTCATTCTACACAATAAGGTACAATACTGTGATATTCCAATGAGAATATCACGGTGAATTACACGGTAATACGATAACATGAAAGACCAATCGAAGATGGTTTGCGTGTGTTTTGTGTCTTAAGAATTACATGTGTTTTTTGTATGCTAGAAATTACACGATGACGACGGGTAATTTGACGACGATTAATTAACCTGTTGATCGGCATCGACAAGGCCGAATGAACTGTAACATCGATTGTTCTACTCACTAAATCAATCGGTCATAAGACTGATTGCATTTGTTGTTTGTTACGACACACTTTCTTTAGTTTATCAGACCCACGGCATCTACGGGCTGTGGCCAGCATCCTACAATGCTGAGGACGGCGTTTCAACGAGAAACGCAGTTGAGCTCGAAGACTAATCCGGACTAGCCTGATCAGCTACCGGCATCAACCCTCAAGGATGTAAAAGGGGCAGTTGCTTGTGGAGCCCTGGAATAGACCAACACCAGGGCGGTCTCCCTGAAAGAAGAGACCAAAGACCTGAACCAAGACGGTAGGCTCCATCCGGTTTCATGATCCAGCAAAACAAGCAAGGGAAAAGAAACTGGACGATTCAGCTGAACGAATCGCCCAGGTTGGCATCAGTTGAAAGGAATCAATATTCGAGAACACTGATCTTTCACTGAAAACAAGAATGACGTGAGCCAGAAGGTTGAGCCTGAAGTATTCTGTGGTGAAACAGATTGGAAGGAACAGATTGCAAGGAGCATCTGCCCGGAAGGAACAGATTGTAAAAAGCATCTGCCCACACGAAAACGAAAATCCAAAGATACGAGAACACGGAAAGATCCAAAATGAAAAAGAGAACACTAAATTCTCAGGAAACAATCTTTCAATCTTTCACCACAGAAATACAAAAATGAGCAAAATCCCAAGAAAGGATAGGAAAGCTCACAATCTTAAATTGCAACAAAAGCAAAAGCTCACAGACCGGAACGAAAACTTGATCCAAACAACAACCGGAACGAAAACTCGATCCGGATATGAGAAAACAGATAAGCAAATCACACGACTGTCAATCACACGACTGTCACCAACGATTAATATACATCTCTCACACCCAAACCCTCGATTCGATTAAATTCTCTCTCCACATACCACCATCGAATACCACCCTACGAATCGACCATCCATACTTCACCGAACAATTCGAAACTTCATTTGACGTATTCCCTCCACAATGGTACGAACTAGAGCACACGAAAACAGTGAAGAAGAAGAAGAAAAAATGGAAGTGGACGATCCACAGGATTCTGATGAGAACAACAACGGAGGAGGTATGGGAGACGATGAAGAGCTTGAAGATAAAATCATGGAAGTAATGGAAAGGGCCCTTGCCGACCCAGAAACAAACTCAACCATGAAGAGAATTATCGACCAAGAAGTAAAGAAAAGAATCAGAGCAATGAGAGATGCAGAAAGGAGGGGTGAGAACCTAGATGACGCGGATAGTGACAATGAAGAGGGAAACGATGCTAACCAAAATGCCGAGGATGCAAGAGCAGATCGATTGGGGAGAAGGTCGTCCCAACCCAGGATAAAAATCAGGGGATTCAACAATGGTAGATTTCTGAACCCAGAACAGCTTGCTTTCAGGAGCAGTCTAATGGATTTTGGTATCAACTACGAATCAGCTGAAGAAATTATGAGGGGAGGGATGTCTAATATTCGTGAAATTACAGACCTCAACAAGGAAAGCATCAAATCGTTCATGCATGGATTGAAATCTATCAGTCCAGACTGTCCTAATCCAAAAAGTATCCACTATGGTAACAGACTATCATCGAGGCTCCTCACTTGGGCAAATTGGGC
Source organism: Pseudo-nitzschia multiseries (assembly GCA_037355745.1). Classification (NCBI taxonomy): domain Eukaryota; phylum Bacillariophyta; class Bacillariophyceae; order Bacillariales; family Bacillariaceae; genus Pseudo-nitzschia; species Pseudo-nitzschia multiseries. The sequence continues at coordinate 2,034,816 of CM074783.1, forward strand.
CCGGTACCAACCATTGATTGGAGTCAAGCCAAGGGCTATCGACTGGAAAGCAAACCCAAACAACCTGGAACTGCAGCAATTCAGAATCAAGATGATGGAATCGAGTGTGAAATCACAGGAAAAGTCAACTCCACCTGAGCTAAAGGACCTTACGAAGTTCAGAGAATGGGAGGAAGGCTTTCGACAAAACCTGAGGTACAGATTCAACTCTGAGGGATTCCCAATCTTGTATGTCATAAGACCCCAAGAAAAGGAAGTTGTTACTGATGAAGCCAGGTCTGGAACAGTCGGGCAAAGTACAACAGATACTTATCCAACTTGGAGTGACTACAATGAAAGGTGTGGCGTCCTGTCAGGTCACCAGTATGATGAAGATAACAACGTCGTCTGGAGACTGTTGTGTGATGCAACAAGAAAAGGTCCTGGTTGGGAATATGTGGCACATTTCCAAAACACTGCTCTGAACTCTGGTAATGCCAGAAATGCTTTCATTTCACTGATGCAACATGCTTACACTGATACCAATATCACTATGGTTCTGAACAAAACCTATCAGGAAATGAAAGATTCACATTACACTGGCGATGCTAAGAATTATGACTGGAACAAGCACAAGCGAAACTGGACTGCTTTTCATGGGACGATCCTGAGATTTGAAAAGAACCACAATGAAAGGAGATTTGTTTGGGATTTCATCAATTCAATCAGTGACGAGAGACTAGACGCTGCCAAGGCCGATGCAATTGATAAGAGCAAAGACTACCGGGACAATTTCAATGAATGTCTTATCCTATTCACCAATCGCCTTGGATTGAAGAAGCTTGCAAATGGGAAGCATAAAAGGGGTTCCAGAAGTGTGTATTCTGTGGGCACATCAAGCAATAAAAAGCAAAAGACAACTGGAACGTTTACAGGAAAAGTTGAGTGCAAGCCCTACCCAACAAGTGTTTATAAAACAATGTCAAAAGAACAGCGACAGGAGCTTTACCAGATGAGACAGGCTAAGAAGAAAAGAAATCTCAAGGCTGCTGAGACTAAAAAGAAAGAAACTGAGAATGAAGGCGCGGGTGACAGCTTTGGCTCAAAATCTAAGAAATGACATAATAACCGGACACTATCACTAGAACACAAATTTTTAACAATGGTGAGCCGGTCATTATACAAGATGAATGTTCCTGTAGATTTTGATGATGGTGAAAATGAAGAAGGATACTGTGAGCTGGATTCACATGCAGATACCACTGCCGCTGGAAGCAATATGGTATTGCTGAATCCTGATCAGATCACAACACATGTTGATGTTGCACCTTTTTCTGAAGAATACAAGCCCATCAAGAAGATCCCGATTGGAAGTTGCGCTACTGCTTGGACAAATCCAACATCAGGCCAAGTATATATCATAGTGTTCCATCAAGCGCTGTACTTCGGGGACAAATTGAAGAACAGCTTGATATGCCCAAATCAAGTGAGGGACTGCAATTTCAACTCTGTTGAAGAGACATCTCGTCAATTTGATTCAAGATCCAAGCATGGAATTACAATTCAAACGCCAATGGAAGATGATGATCCGAAGAAAGTTTTTATCAAACTGAGTATGAGAAATGTGATCTCATATTTTCCCACTAGAAAGCCAACAAGAACGGAGCTTGATGAATGTCAACATTTGATTGCAACAAATGATACCCCTTGGGATCCACATTCACTGAAGTTCAGGATGGCCGAGCTAGCCATTGACAATGGAGATCCAATTTCAGGGGACCAGTTTAGCCTTCAAGCTATGTCGACCGAAGAGGATCAAGCCATGGATACAAGTTCGGTTGTAACAGAACCTGCTAGTAATGTTACAGGTATGCTCCCCAAGACCAGCTTAGACAACAGGCAACCAAGCGTGATGCAGCAATGCAAACTGATGAGAGTGCACCAGGTATCAACAAGGAGAATGCTAACTGAATGCCAAATTGCAACAGATGGGAATATAGCTCATCGAATTTCTTCAGTAAGGAATATTTCAAGCGCGCGAAGGGTAGACCAATTCTTGTTTGATGATACAGAATTTGACTTTATGGAAGTTCCTGAAGAAGAATCAAAACAGGCCCCTAGCTTGCAAGAAATTGACAATACACTCGAGAGAAGGTCTCTTGATAGAAGAAATCAATGGGGGCCATCAGTGATAACAATTGAAGGACCAAACAAAGTCGACTGTGAACGCCTAGCCAAAACTTGGAATATTAGTTTCAAGAAAGCTGAGCAGACATTGAAAGTCACAACTCAGAAGGCGCTCAGGAATTTGCAATTACCATTGATGAAGAGGCTGCCTACACAGCGCTTCAGGAACAAGAGAATTGCACAAGGAACCTGGTACACTGATACGTGGCATGCTAGAACGACCAGTATTATGAGACAGGAGAAATGCGCACAGATCTTCACAAATGGAAATGGGTTCGAAGTATTTATACCAATACAGGACAAATCTCAGGCGCATCAAGGATTGAAAACATTCATTCATGAAATTGGAATCCCAGAGCATTTGATTTCTGATGGTGCACCAGAACAAGGATCTCCAAGAACCTACAAGACACACTGGAATTCAATTGTAAAGCGCAACCATATTCATCAGACATTCATCCAACCACATTGCCCATTTCAAAATCGAGCAGAGCAAGCAATTGGTCATCTTGGGGGTGCAATCACAACCAAGTCTGCAAAGAAGAAGTCACCGAGGAGATTATGGTCATTTTGTGGTGAACTATGTGCTAATATCAGGCAGAGAACAGCATCGAGCAACCCGTCTTCAATGGGGCGAACTCCATTTGAATTGGTACATGGCTATAGGCCTGATATTACACTATACACTTCATCAGAATGGTATGATTTTGTGTTTTACTATGATAAAGGTGACTCTTCGACTCGAGGCGTTGAAAGGCTGGGACGATGGTTGGGTCCCTGTGGCAATAAGGTAGGTGGGGGGGATTGTTTCTGGCTCCTGACTGAATCAGCAATACCAATATCTACAAATTCAATAAGGCCTGTCAAAGAATTCGAATGGAGAGATGGAGATATCCTCAGAAGAATGGAAGCAATTGACAAATCAATTGAATCCAAGATTGGTGATGAAGTGAAGGATAGCGCATCATTCTTCCAGGAAAACTACCCGGAGCCTCAAATGGAGCTATTTGAGAATCAACCAGTAGAATCACCTGATTTGAAACTTGAAATGGCTGAACCAGAAGCGTCAGTAGAAGATATTGATGAACCAGATGAATATCTGGGGAATGAGGTAATCATTGAAAGAGGTGATGAAAGACTCAGGTGCGTTGTCAAGGATAGAGTGCGCGACTTGCAAAACAGACCAATAGGACTCAGAAATGAGAATCCCATACTAGACACGAGGCTGTACAAATTGCAACTACCTGATGGCACCATGGAGGAATACACGGCAAATATTGTTGCAGAGAGTCTGTACAGTTCTGTTGATGATGACGGAAGGATGTTCACTCTATTCAATGAGCTCATTGACCATGAATGCGACAACACTGCACTAACTGATGATGAAGCCACGACCATAGCAAAAAATGGCAGGAAAACCCATAAGCCGACAACTAGGGGTTGGAGGATTCTCGCCAGTTGGAAAGATGGCACTGAATCATGGTGTAAGTTAAGCGATGTGAAAGAATCATTTCCAGTGCAATTAGCTGAGTATGCTGTCAACAATAATCTTGAAAAATCACCAGCATTCAGATGGTGGGTGCACAAAATTTTGAGAAGAAAGGAACGGATCCTTAAGGCAGCCAAAACAGCCAAGTATTGGTTGAAGACGCACAAGTATGGCGTTGAGTTGCCACATTCAATCAAACAAGCGCTGGCTATTGATAAGAAAACAGGCACTGATCACTGGGAAAGGGCAATTCACAAAGAAATGACCAACAATATGGCAGCGTTTGAATTTTCTGATGATGATGTTATTCCAGTCGGTCATAAACAAATAACAACCCACATGATTTTTGACATCAAGCTTGGGTCCCTAACAAGGAAGGCTAGATTGGTAGGGGATGGTCATAAAGTCCCTGCAGTGGCAAAAGAAAATACTTACTCATCTGTCCCCAGTCGCGACTCAGTAAGAATATTCTTCCTGCTGGCAGCGCTGAATGATTTGAAGGTTCTCTCAGCAGATATTCAAAATGCATATTTGACAGCCCCGATTAAAGAGAAATACTTTCTAAAAGCGAGAGCTGAAGATGGTTTTCCACCACATCCTGCAGGAAGGCCTTGCAAGATAGTGCGCGCATTGTATGGACTGCCAGTGGCAGGTGCATCTTTCAGGTCATATCTCACACAGCATTTGAGAGATCCTTGGATATTCCCCTTGCAAAGCAGATCCGGATGTGCACTTACGAATTGAAACCAGGAAAGACGGATCCAGATACTGGGCAATGCTCATTGCCTATGTAGACGACATCTTATGTTCTGGTGAAGATCCAAAGTTCCAGCTTGAAAACATTGAGCGCAAGTTCAAACTGAAGGATGATACTATTGAAGAGCCAACCCTGTATCTGGGAGCAGATATTGGAAAGTTCTACTTGGAAGGTGATTCAAAGCCAAGATGGTCATTATCAAGCACTACGTATACGGCGAAAGCTGTTGCAGCAGTCGAACAAGAGTTAGGAACTGAAAAATATGGTTACAAGTATCTACCAAAATCAGCGTCCAGTCCACTGTCACATGATTATCGACCGGAAATTGATATATCAGAAGAATTGAATCCTGAATTGCAAAACTACTATCAAGGTTTAATTGGAGTTCTCAGGTGGATTTGTGAATTAGGAAGGCTGGACATTGTAATGCCAGTCTCGCTGATGTCAAGGTATTTGGCTCAAGCAAGGACTGGGCATTTGAATCAGTTGTTTCATATATTTGCATATTTGAAAAAGTACAACAGGTCGAAATTGGTTTTTGACGATACTGTACCAAGTGTTGATGAGAGTAAATTTCAACAATGTGACTGGTCTGAATTTTATCCTGGTGCTGCTGAAGTCATACCAGCAGACATGCCTGAAGCTTTGGGAAAACATGTGATGATGAGTTGTTTTGTTGATGCTGACCATGCTGGATGCAAGGCAACAAGAAGGTCTCATACCGGTGTTATTATCTTCATTAATAATGCACCGATCATTTGGTTTTCCAAAAGACAAACAACAGTTGAAACATCAACTTTTGGATCTGAAATCATTGCTTTGAAAATTGCAATCAAATTGGTTGAAGGTCTAAGGTACAAGTTGAGAATGTAATAAGACCAAGGTCGTAAACGTCGTTGGGTGATGTAGTTAGTTATTTCGGTTTTTATTTTACGGTGTTGGAAAGAGTTATTGATAAGATTATGATCGGATTGTTTCTGGACCATATTGTTCCCTCATTTACTAATTTGTCTTTTCTTTGTGTGGGAATACGCGTATCGAGCGTTCGATACTCATAGATACTCGTAACGTGTGTCCGATACTCAGTGTTTTAAGTATCTCTTGATACTCTTGAGCGCTTATGTATAATTTACTTATTGCGCTCTCTTCTTGATAAAAGATCTAGAACACTTTGGAATCGTACGTCTTGATTTACGTAATACGTCTTGTTTTACGTTTACGTAAAACAATACGTATTCGTTTTACATTTACGTAAAATAATACGTATTCGTACCTCGTTCGCGTATACGTAAATTGTATGTTACGTATTACGTATCACGCATTTCGTGTGTACGTAAATACGTAAATTCACGCTTGATTCAGTATTCCAATACACCCTTGGATGGTCCTTGGACTATCCGGCTCATATAAATATATCGGTCTTACCTTTTTATGGTGGCTCCCTGGGTGGTGCTTGGTAGGGTAATCCGCCAGATTATGCTTTCCCGGTTGCCAAAAAATATTGAATTGCCCTTGTTGGGCCCGGTCTTTTAACCAATAGTATCGCATATCAATTGCTTTGGACCTCTTTTGTTTGATAGTGCCGTTGAGTATGCCCTCTGCTGTATTGTTGTCGGTCTTCAGTGGAGTGGCCGGTTGTGGGTGACCTAGTTCAAGCAGACATTGTCGGATGGGTAAGGCCTCTCGTGCATTCAGGAATAATGACGCCACTTCGGCCTCCGCTGCTGACGCCATAACATTTTTGATTATTTTGCCAGTACGAGAATAGCGCCGTTGAATGTGTGATCGGCTGTATCCCCTAGGTAATGATAGCCCCCAGCTCGGCTCTTGGCCTCTGGACATACCAAGTACGCTGCATCGCTATCCACTCGTAGTATCATGTCACTTGCCCTGTAGATGATGGATGCGTCAGGATTACATGACGCATAGTTGAGGAAGTATTTTGTGGCCGCTAGTGTTGTTTTGTTATTCTTGGCAGAGGCAATGTCGTTGAGCGCATATAACATCGTGTTGTCGACCGCTCGGGCATAAAACAGGAATTTTCCTGTGACCTGTTGGATGAATTTTATTTCTTCGTCCGATAGTGTGGTCACGTCCTCGAGCTTTGCGTATTGGATTTTTTCGCCGTAGACTGGGACGTCCGCGCGCGAAGGGCCCGCGAACGTGTGTGTCGGTCGCACGTGTTTGAATTCTTTCAATGCTTGTTCCACGTACCCATCCATAGACAATCGTACTTCACGTTTGTCGTAGTCCCAACGTAGATGAACCCCGACGTACTGTTTCCCCGACCAGTCTACTTTGAATGTATACTTGGCTCCGACGGCCGCTACTAGGTGATCTACATCTTCCTGTCGGGTGTACTTGATCCCAAAGTCATCCACCACTAGGGTAAAGTTTATGTCCCTTTCATCATGTAGGAACAGTCCCTCTGTGTGGGGTGCTTTTCTGTATCCGTACTTCTGGAGGTGGTCAACTAGGTCGTCGTGGGCTATCTTCCCACTCTGTTTTAACCCATACCATGCCTTTTTGATCCAGGCATATACGTATTCTCCTTGTTTGAGTCCTTCCAGTTGGTACGCTATCCGGACTCGGGGGGGAATCATGTCCCACCGGAACTTAACGTATTCGGGTTCGTCTAGTGTGGAGCATAAGTACATGTTAGAAATGTCGCCGGTACAGTATTTGGCCCCAGGGGATGACACTACGCTGTTCCAGTGGGTTTTTATGGTCTCCATGCTTGCCGTCCGGGTGGACACGTTACCATGGTACTCCAGTTGGTCTCCCCCTGCTGTGATTCTAGTCCTGTAGGGGTCGGCCTTCTCGGGGCGTATGGCTACTGTATACCGGGGATATGTGACCCTTTTGTGTATGGGCACGTCAGTTCTCCTGATCCAGTCCAATACGTCCATCCCTTCTATGTTATTCTGTTGAAAGCCTTGGAATAACCGGCGGAACTCGTCCTCGCCCGACTTGAGCCATAATTCTTGGATCTGTGCTTTGGGGTGCCTGATTAGATCACGGTACGCTGCCCATTTGTTCAAGTCCTCATCCCATATGGATCCCCCACACGCTAGTTGGGGCACATACGATAACTCGTTCATCCGTAGGGCCTGTTTTGGTACGGGGAACTGGACCGGGTCACGCGGGTAAGCTCCCATTAGGGCTTTGGGCTTAAGCTTGGATTTTGAGTAGTATTGGTCGGATTTATAGTACCTGGACACTTCACCGTGTGTGTAGTCCGCAACGTCCCCATCCGTGAATCTTACTCTATAGTATTGATTGGTTTGGTCATAACTTATGACTTCACCTTCATACCACCCTGAGTTGAACTTCTTTCTAATGATCGTGCCTATAGCCCAGGGGTGTCCCCGGCGGGCACTGCGTTGTTGCGTAGGTGACACCCTTGGAGGTTCGCGCGCATTCTCGGGTACCTTGGGTGTTGTATTAGGTGTCACCCTTGGAGGTTCGCGAGCGTTCTCGGGCACATTGGATTTTGTATTGGGCCCGTTTGATATCTTCTGTGTCGTATCACGATGCTGCATATTTATATGTAATAGGTCTTGTATACTCCGAAGGGCCTCGTTAACTTGTGTTCCCTGTTCCATATAAGGGATTGGCGGATGGGGTTTACTAGCAATCTCCTTTAGGTCTTGGAGTGTCATGAGCAGCTGGTCTGTAGAGGAGGTACGCGGCATCTCAGTCTTGGGGAAGAATGCTACTGTGTTGCTGATTCTGGTAGCGCGGCTGGCCTCCCTGACACATGTGTAATTTCTGTAGTGCTTTAAGGCCGGTCCAATGTAGTAGCCCCTCGTTCCATGGTCCTGCCATGCGCCGCGTTCCTGAGCCCTATCGTGGATAATCACCCGACAACCCATATGGGCGAGGGGGTGTTTGTTGTAGTCATATACCCCGCGTCTGAGCTCATATGCCGATAGTTTGGGCTGGGTACGTGACGCACGTAACAAGTTGAGGGTAATGAGGGCCTGTGGGATCAGTAGGTCCCAATCATCTATCGGGTACTTGTCATCCACCCCATTCAATCCTGCTATAAAATGGTTCTTGAATGTCTGTATGGCCCTTTCTGCGTGGTTGAGACGATGGTCCCCGGGCGATGCTAGTTGGTAATCGAGGTTGTTCTTTGTGATGTACGCGATTAGTTTCTTGGAGGTCTCGTTGTCCATACGTACTATTTTTGCGTTCACGTTGTCCTCTTTCATCCGCGCGTAGCACGCCGTGAATCCCTGTAGGATGTCTTCGCTCTTGCGTGACTGAATGGGTTCCACGTCAATATAGTTGGAATCGTAGTCGTACATGAGGAATACGTACTGGTGGCCACGACGTGACGTGACTGGGTATCTCCCCGGTAGGTCCCACGCAATGAGTTCCGTCGGCTCGTTTTTGGTTCGTGGCCCTGCGTGGTTGGTTGGTTGCATTTCATTCGCCGATACTATGTCCACGCAGACATTATGTATCTTTTTCCGGCTGAATTGGGGTGGTTCTGTATCGGCTGTCGGCCTGTTCTTCGCCTTCTTTGGTTTGCGCGTGCTTTGGATGCCTTGTCGAACCATTTGTAGGTGTCCCATAGTAGTTTCTTCTGTGAGTGGGAGATGTCGGTTGACACGTTGTGCTGTGAGACCCAGCCACGTGGCATATGAGCCACGTTCGATGGCGCGGACCCACGTCTCTTTAGTGGGGGACCCTGCTGCTGTGTGGTAGAATTGTATTAGTTTGGGGATGGCTTGTATCTGGTATGCTCCTGCCCCCGTGTGAATCGGATATTCGGTTTCGTTGTTGTTGTGGATGGCGCTGGTTGCGCTGTGTTCGTTTTGTTCGTTTTTGTTTTGCTGGGGGCCGGATTCGTTTTGTTTGTTTTCGGATTCGTTTTGTTCGTTTTCGTTTCGCGGGGGGCCTGTCACCCTTGGAGATTGAGTCGTCCCATGTTTGTCAGGCTGATGGAGGGGAACCATGTATAGGTTCCGTAGGGGGTCGCGTTGTCCGGTGAGTATGACTCGTTTGGAGGGGCCATATATAGACACGTTGTCTTTAGAGAACGCCACTTCGCACCCGTGATCACAGAGTTTGGGAAAAAGACCAATGGAAGCTCCACTTCATCAAACTTGTGACAGCCGCGTGCCTCGCTGGGGAGTTGGGGTAGGTCTAATTGGTCGGTTGCGTTGGATAGCATGGTGCTCCCATTAGCACAACCTACGGTCAGTGCCCCTGGTGTGTCCTGATGTGCCCCTCCTTGGTAGGTCGTTGGGACAAAATGGTCTGTTGCCGCTGAATCCAGGGCCCCATATCCGGGTGGGGCCCTGATATGGAACGCAACATCTTGCGCAAAGGTCACAGATCGTGGTGACCGAGGTAGTTTATCTCTCGAGGGACCCGCACGTAGGATACTGAGTAATTGTGAATCATGATTACTAGGTTTATGTATACTACTACTGTGGCTCCTCCCACGCCGTCAGGAGTGGGGGGGGGCCGCGTACACCCCACGACCGGCGCCATTGGGATTGGGTCCGTTCCACTTCATCCACCTGTCGTTGTTTCTGGTGGATCCTCCCATCTGGTTGTCGTAGGAGGCTCCATCCTGTTGGGCGGCTTTGTTCCTCTTGTGGAAGCATTCTTGTCCGGTGTGTGAGAGGTTGACACCGCACGAGTGGCAGTAATATTTGTATTGTTTCCACTCGTGGGCCAGCGGGCGTCCCGAGGCTGCCTGTCTGGGCCGACCCGCGTCGGTTGCCTTAAGTCTGTTGACGTCTGCTTGTAGGGCCGCCATGGCTGTTTCCCACTGGTGTGACATTGTCATTGTAGATGCCGCTGTCGCCGTCGAGGCTGTATTCTCGGACACCCGCGAATAGATCTCTCGGCACACGTTGGCCAGTTCGAGTTCTACCAGTTGGTCTCTCAGATCCCGGATTGAGGTGGAGCCTACGTTCCTGGAATCGTCGATGCTGGTGTCAGGGGTAACTCCTATTGTTGTAGGGCCGGGGATTCCTTCGGTTTGTGTTCCCTCTGGCATTGGGGTGTGGTAATCTTATCAATAACTAATAAGACCAAGGTCGTAAACGTCGTTGGGTGATGTAGTTAGTTATTTCGGTTTTTATTTTACGGTGTTGGAAAGAGTTATTGATAAGATTATGATCGGATTGTTTCTGGACCATATTGTTCCCTCATTTACTAATTTGTCTTTTCTTTGTGTGGGAATACGCGTATCGAGCGTTCGATACTCATAGATACTCGTAACGTGTGTCCGATACTCAGTGTTTTAAGTATCTCTTGATACTCTTGAGCGCTTATGTATAATTTACTTATTGCGCTCTCTTCTTGATAAAAGATCTAGAACACTTTGGAATCGTACGTCTTGATTTACGTAATACGTCTTGTTTTACGTTTACGTAAAACAATACGTATTCGTTTTACGTTTACGTAAAATAATACGTATTCGTACCACGTTCGCGTATACGTAAATTGTATGTTACGTATTACGTATCACGCATTTCGTGTGTACGTAAATACGTAAATTCACGCTTGATTCAGTATTCCAATAGAATGATGGGTGTTCCAATTGATGGAAGCACCAATGTGTATTGTGATAATGATTCTGTTGTCACAAATGTTACACGACCCGAAAGCCCATGTAAGAAGAAGCACAACAGCATTGCATACCACAAAGCACGCGAATCTATTGCAGCAGGAATTATCAGAGTTGCAAAGGAACCAGGTTCAACAAATATTGCAGATTTGTTTACAAAGCTAATGAGTGGCGCTGTTTTCAGAGAACATTGTTCTCGTTGCATGTGGTAAGAAAAATAAAAATCAATCGTTCGATGGAATGTTTGATCGATCGTTCGACCAAAGCAACAAGTTGATTTACGTTCGATCATGGAATAAACAAATCGATCTGCAATGAGCATTTCGAAAGAAAAATGGATAATTTGATCCATGAATACAATATATCAAACCGGCAAGGATCAGGGCAAAACGCCATGATACAAGCCAGAATGAATGGCAAAATGCCTCCCCATTTCTTTTGATAGGGCCTCTGATGGTAGACTGGATACAGTTTGGTATTCAACAAATGACTCACGATGAATAGGTTAAGTCATAGAATCCAGCCGCTTAACGGTTGGAGGATTTACGACTGAAGGGGACTGAAAAGAATTCACCGTGTAAAGGCGTATTCATACGTATCACGGGCGTATCGTACGAAAAGTCATAAAGAAGGCAATAACCTTATTCGTAAGGTTATTAACCTGATGAGTGAATAATCGTCGGCGCTTTTATGTGGATTACCTCTTAGCGGGATTTTCCCATCAGCTCACTCTTCGAAGAATTAACAACTTTAAAACACTATCATGCCCTAAAATCTATGTACAACATAGTACTCATTCTACACAATAAGGTACAATACTGTGATATTCCAATGAGAATATCACGGTGAATTACACGGTAATACGATAACATGAAAGACCAATCGAAGATGGTTTGCGTGTGTTTTGTGTCTTAAGAATTACATGTGTTTTTTGTAAGCTAGAAATTACACGATGACGACGGGTAATTTGACGACGATTAATTAACCTGTTGATCGGCATCGACAAGGCCGAATGAACTGTAACATCGATTGTTCTACTCACTAAATCAATCGGTCATAAGACTGATTGCATTTGTTGTTTGTTACGACACACTTTCTTTATTGATTAATCATAGATCGTGGGGAAGAAGAGAAATCAAATGCTTGGAGGGTGTTGTAGCTCTAAAAATCGACCAAAAGGATAGGATAATTGAAATTTAAAGAGAATATGAGCATATCGTGAGATTGCTCTGTTACTGTTCTATTTCACGTAGTGGACCGGTATCCCTGTAATATTCGTGTTGTAGGGAAGTCTAAACCGGTCATAGATCATGTGCAATTCGTCATAAGACAGAGAACACATGATATGACCTAAATGTCTGGATACTTGAAGTCCTTTTTATCTCAGGAGGAGTGTAAGTAACTTTCCAAGTGTAGAATGGGTATAACTACTGTAGAATGTACGTAAGTACAGTACTTGTATTTTTGACCAACAACCCACCCCTTGATTCAACACTTAGTGAAGGAGTGTTGAATTATAAGTCGGTTCTCCATCTCGTAGAACTCTAAAGATTTAAGTACAAGCTTAGATATCGAATCAGAAGATTGTAATCGTAGAATCGGAGTAGCATTGAAGGAGAGGTGCTTGAGTATGTAGAGGTCGCGAAACCAATGAAGTGGATGAGTCAATTAACCGGAATTGATCTTAGAACCATGTTGGAAACATCAATAATGGATTGATTGGAGAATCAGAATTGACTTGTAAAAACGCAAAGAGACATGCCATAGAATCAAGCGTCGACGGAGGGGACGTATGTTGAAATCTATCAATGCCACACGAAGTATAGAGTCAAATCAACTTGTTGGAGATAAAATGGAACATTGATTCGTATCCTTTAAGAAGAGATTGGAGAATCATGTAGAGAGGGGACATAAAGATAAACTGAATGGACGAGAATAGAGATCGAGGTTGTCGAGTTGATTCAATCGTAGTAGAGGATGAAGAGAAATCGAAGTCTTGAAGAAGGTGAGAACGACCAAGTATGGAATTCGAACGGGAGAGTTTGAAGGGAGATATTGATTCCAGGATCAATGGTTTCAAGCCGTAGGATTGGATTGTCGATGGAGAGAGGGATTGACTCATAGCCGTAGATGCAGAATCAAATGTGGAGAAGAAGGGATTGACAGTCGACAGAGGGATCGACCATAGTATAAATCGAATGAAACTTGTCAAATCAAATTGGAGACAAGACGGAATATTGATGCGTATCCTGGAAAGGAGACTCTGGAGTCGGAGAATCGAACGCTGATGATAGGGACAAATCGAACTCGTGTATATCAATCGAAGATGGGAGATTGAAAGTAACCATAGTGCTAATTAGATTGGAGTTTGAGATCATCTGCGGAGAGAGTTGATTGATTGTGGAAGAGTTACCAATCGTAATCAAGGGATGGTAGAATCAAACGCTTTGAGTGTCGTAGAAAGACAACAAAGAATTGATTGTCGTGAAGGGATCTACAAGTCGGGATACATCAAGAGTGCAGAAGACAATGTTACATAAGAGATAGAATCGATCGTGGTTTGAAGAACAATCGGACGCAAATCGGAATGTAGGGATCAATATGCGAGGACGACTGAGCAATCGTGGATCTTGGGGAGACGTGTAGTATTGTATCTGACGTAGATCCTAGAGGAATGTTGTTCGTAGAAAGACATGAAGGAGAGAATTTATTGAGCAATACTTGGTATAACAGAGGGGATGACCAAGGGTCGTCCGTGAGGAGGAATTGAATTGTCATTCAGAATGGAAGATAAATTGTAGATCGCCAGCAGAGTGGAGACGCTAAAAGTCATGGAATAGATTCAAAGCGTAGATGAGAAAGAGAATGATTCTGGTGGATAGAGGGTGAAGAGAATCAATTTCACATTCAAAGTGATGGTGATGGATTGGTCATAGGACAAATCGGAATCGTTGAATACAATTGGTAGATTGTAGGGATCAATATCGTTGTATATCAATATTGTAGAACCAAATAGTAGGAGTCGAGCGATCGGCATCAAAGGCGATTGATTGATCGTAGAGAAATTACCAACCGTAATCGATGAGTGATGGATATGGGCATATTGAACTCTTGTATATCAATTAGACGTGGTGCCGTAGAGAAGAGACAAGTCTTTGGAGAAGAGGAAGACGGACCAAGAAATCGATTCATTGATTGAAGACTTGGAAAAGAGATCAATTGCACTGGAGCGGAAGGCTCTATTGAGGATCTCAATGGAGGGGAGAGCCATGAGTGAGTGTGTGTGTATTGATATAGGGCGACAATGCTGGATATCAAGTCAAGGATCGAAGATCATACCAAACGTCCATCGGTAGACTCCTTCTGTGTGAGATCTGAGCTAGCTTGTATGTGATTTAAGCTTTGACTCATATCTTCGTCTTGATACTTAGTCACGAGAATCGTTTTTTAGTGTCTTAAGTAAGTTCCATGAATTCGTCTGAACCGGCAACACACCCCTTGATTCGACACTTGGTGGAGGAGTGGCGAATTATCACTTGGTTCTTTGAGATTGTTTTCAGTGGGATCCTTGTCGCGTGCGGGGAGCATAAGTAAATTGGTGGAGGCTTATGAGGAAAACGCTGTAAGTTAAACACGTTCAAATTAAGTGTCATGAAGGTATACAATGCACACCCCTTGATTCAGATTCATACCCCTTGATTCGTACTTATAGAATTGAATTACATGGTTCAATGGAATTCGATGGTTGTAAATGATACAAAATCATTAGGCATTGTCGAACACGAATCATAGAGTAGATAGGAAATGGAATCCCATGGGTGTGGATTATACAAAGAAGCCTGAGGGTGTAGTACATACACCCCCTGATTTATAAGCAGGGGATGAGCAGGCAGTGGCCAAAAGACATGCATAAGAGAAGTGAGCAGGTTCCGGTCGCAATGTTCAGTCAAAAGTATCGTAAAACCAATGCATCGACAAGATGTTAGCATACAAGTGATACATTTTGATCTTCAGGGCATCGCGATGTCATTTGGTGAGGCACACCACAACAATAGGTGCATGTAGATGCGCGTCAGAAAGTGAGGGCCAAGCACGGAAATGGACACGTGCAGTGAGCAAGCATCCCACAGAAGCAGGAGAATGGACTCGGCAACGAAAGGAGACTGAGTTGGATCGATTGTTTGATCGTCGAACGAGTTGTAGAACGGAAGACGATAGATGGATCCTGTAACTTATCAGAGGAATCGCTTGAGCGTAGAGTGATGGATCATAGAAATGGTGCTTTGGTAGGCGAGAGAGCGCAACGGTGTCTGGGTGAGGATGAAAATTCCATTGCGCGTTGGTTTCCGCTCTAGAGGAAGGATAAGGATGGCAGGAATGGCAAGAATGACGAGAAAGATGGTGTGCTCGTGCTGAGGAATTTGAAGGAGTCGCCGTATAATTGGGATCAATCGCGTTGTTAGTAATCAAGTCGGTAGTAGCCGAAGAAGAGGTCACACAGGATGAAGCAACTTGGATAGTCGTATGGGCCTCGGAATCGATGGGTATCAATAAGACCAAAGCTGTAAGATGGCGTTGGGTTAGTTTAGTTACTTTTAGTATTTACGGTATTTTGCTCTTTTTACGGTGTTGGAAAGAGTTATCGATAAGATTATGATCAGATTGTTCCTGGACCATATTGATCTCTCATTTCCTAAATTGTCTTTCTTTTGTGTGGAGATAAGAGATACACGTATCGATAGCGTGATCCCCATATTGTGCACCTCTGCACAGTGCTTTAAGTATCTTTTGATACTCACCAGCGCTTATGTATAATTTACTTATGGTGTGCATCACATTGGACGCGTTTCACTTTTACTTATTGCGCTCAGCTTGTGATCTCTTGGAATCGTACGGTATACGTATTACGTATTCGTAAATTATACGTTACGTATTACGTATATGTAAATTATACGTTTTACGTATTACATTACGTATTACGTATACGTAGATTATACGTTTTACGTATTACGTAACTCTTACGATTCACGCTTGATTTAGTATTCCAATACACCCTTGGATGGTCCTTGGACTATCTGGCTCATAGAGATATATCGGTCTTACCTTTTTATGGTGGCTTCCCGGATGGTGCTTGGTGGGGTAGTCAGCCAGATTATTTTTTCCCGGTTCCCAGAAAATGTCGAATTGGCCTTGTTGCGCCCTGTCTTTTAACCAATAGAATCGCATATCAATGGCCTTGGACCGCTTTTGTTTGATCGTGCCGTTGAGTATGCCCTCTGCTGTATTATTGTCGGTTTTCAGTGGTGTGGCCGGTTGAGGATGGCCTAATTCAATCAGACATTGCCGGATGGGCAAAGCTTCCCGTGCATTCAGGAATAATGATGCAACTTTGGCTTCTGCCGAGGACGCCATCACATTTTTGATGATCTTGGCTAATACTAGGATCGGCCTGTTGAAGGCGTCGGCCTTGGCGTCGCCAAGGAAATGGTATCCGCCCGCGCGGCTCTTGGCGCCCGGGCACACTAGGTAGGCCGCGTCACTGTCAACGCGGAGAACCATATCGCTGGCCCGGTAAATGATGGTGGCGTCAGGGTTACATGCTGCGTAGTTGAGGAAGTACTTTGTGGCGGTTAACGCGGTTTGGTTGTTTTTGGCCGACGCTATATCGTTGAGTGCATGTAACATTGTGCTGTCGATTGCCCGTGCGTAGAATAGGAATTTTCCGGTAACTTGTTGTATGAATTTGATCTCTTTGTCGGATAGAGTGGTTGTGTCCTCTAGTTTTGCGTATTGTATCTTCGCGCCGTACGCAGACACGTCAGCGCGTGATGGTCCCGCGTACGTGCGTGAGGGTCGCATGTGTTCGAATTCCTTTAATGCTTGTTCCACGTAACCCTCCATGGACAATTTGACCTCGCGTTTGTCGTAGTCCCAACGTAGGTGGACCCCCACGTATTGTTTTCCTGTCCAGTCAACCTTAAAGGTGTATTTGGCCCCGACTGCTTTAACTAGATGATCGACGTCGTCTTGATTGACGTATTTGATCCCAAAGTCATCCACGACTAGGGTGAAGCTTATGTCTCTCTCGTCGTGTAGGAAGAGTCCCTCGGTGTGGGGTGCCTTTCGGTATCCATGTGACCGTAGGTGCGCCACTAAGTCATCGTGCGCAATTTTCCCGCTTTGTTTGAGTCCGTACCATGCCTTTTTGATTCTGGCATAAACGTATTCGCCCCTCTTGAGTCCATCTAGGCTGTAGGTCGTTCTGATACGGGGGGGAATCATGTCCCATCGAAATTTTACGTATTCGGGTTCATCAAGCGAGGAGCATAAGTACATGTTAGAAATGTTGCCGGTACAATACCTGGCCCCTGGGGTGGATACTACACTGTTCCAATGGGTTTTTATGGTTTCCATGCTAGCTGTTCTGGTGGACACGTCACCGTGGTACTCCAGTTGGTCTCCTCCCGCTGTGATGCGCGTTCTGTACGGATCGGATTTCTCGGGGCGTATGGCTACTGTGTATCGTGGATAAGTGACCTTCTTATGTATTGGCACTGCTTGTCTATCGATCCAATCCAATACATCCATCCCCTCCACTCCGTTGGGTTGGAACCCTTGGAATAAGCGGCCGAACTCGTCCTCACCTGATCTGAGCCATAATTCTTGTACCTGTGCCTTGGGGTGTTTGATTAGATCGTGGTATGCTGCCCACTTGTTCAAGTCATCATCCCATATGGAACCCCCACATGCTAACTGGGGCCTACGCGTTAACTGGTTGATTTGTAGGGCCTGTTTCGGTACGGGGAGACGAACCGGGTCGCGGGGGTAAATTCCCATTAGTGCCTTGGGTTTAACCTTGGGTTTGGAGTAGTATTGGTCGGATTTATAGTATCGGGATATTTCACCATGCGTGTAGTCAGCCATGTCCCCATCAGTGAATCGTACCCTGTAGTATTGGTTGGTTTGATCATAGTTTACGACCTCACCTTCATACCACCCTGAGTTGAACTTCTCCCTAATGATGGTGCCCACAGCCCAGGGGTGTCCCCGGCGGGCGCTGCGTTGTTGTGTAGGTGGCACCCTTGGAGGTTCGCGTGCGTTCGCTGGCTCGTTGATTGATTTTGTGTTGGGCCTGTTGGCCACCCTTGGAGGTTCGCGCGATTCTATGGCGGTTTCTCTAAGTGTGGCTCTGGGCCCTTTTGGTTTTTGTTGTGTACCCATATGTAAAAGATCCTGTATACTCCGTAGGGCCTCATTTACTTTGGTCCCCTGTTCCATATATGGGATTGGTGGATGGGGCTTACTGGTAACCTCCTTTAGGTCTTGGAGGATCATGAGCAGCCGGTCCGTAGATGAGGTATGGGGCATATTGGTCTTGGGAAAAAACGCCACTGTGTTGCTGATTCAGTTAGCGCGGCTGGCCTCCCCGACGCACGTGTAATTCCTGCAGTGCTTTAAGGCCGGTCCAATGTAGAAACCCCTTGTCCCATGATCCTGCAATGCACCGCGTTCTTGCGCTCTGTCGAGAATGATCACCCGGCAGCCCATAGGGGCGAGGGGGTGTTTGTTGTAGTCATAGACCCCGCGTCTGAGCTCATACGCTGATAGCTTCGGCTGGGTACATGAAGCCCACAGTAGGTTGAGGGTAATGAGGGCCTGTGGAATCAGTAGGTCCCAGTCGTCCACAGGGAACTGTTCATCCACCCCATTCAATCCCGCTATGAAATGGTTCTTGAATGTCTGTATGGCCCTTTCTGCGTGGTTGAGCTGGTGGTCCCCGGGTGATGCGAGTTGGTAATCGAGGTTGTTCTTTGTGATGTACGCGATTAGTTTCTTGGAGGTCTCGTTGTCCATTCGTACTATTTTTGCGCTCACGTTGTCCTCCTTCATCCGCGCATAGCATGCCATGAATCCCTGTAGGAGGTCTTCGCTCTTGCGTGACTGGATGGGCTCCATGTCAATGTAGTTGGAATCATAGTCGTACATGAGGAATACGTACTGGTGCCCACGGCGTGACGTGACGGGGTATCTTCCCGGGAGGTCCCACGCGATGAGTTCCTTCGTTTCGTCCTTGGTGCGTGGCCCTGCTTGGATAGCGGGTTGCATTTCATTCGTGGATACTACATCTACGCAGATGTTATGTATCTTCTTTCGGCCGACGCGGGGCGGCTCTGTATCGGTCATTGGTTTGTTCTTTGGCTTGCGTGTGTCCTTGTTCTTTGGTTTGTGTGTGCTTTGGATGCCTTGTCAAACCATCTGTAGGTGTCCCATAGTCGTTTCTTCTGTGAGTGGGAGGTATCGGTTGACACGTTGTACAGTGAGACCTGGCCACGTGGCAAATGAGCCGCGCTCAATGGCGCGGACCCATGTCTCTTTCGTGGGGTACCCTGCTGCTGCGTGGTAGAATCGGATCAGCTTGGGGACGGCTTGGATCTGGTATGCCCCTGCCCCCGTGTGTGTTGAATATTCGTTTTCGTGGTTGTTTTGGATGGTGCTGGTTGCGCTGCTTTCAGTTTCGTTTTGGATGGCGCTGGTTGCGCTGCTTTCAGTTTCGTTTTGCGGGGATTCGTTTAGCGGGGGGTCTATCACCCTTGGGGATTTAGCTGCTTTCTGCTTGGCGGGTTGATGGAGGGGAACCATGTATAGGTTCCTTAGGGGGTCACGTTGACCGGTGAGTATGACGCGTTGTGTGGGGCTGAGTACCGTCACGTCGTCCTTCGAGAACTCTACGTGGCACCCGGCACTACATAGTTTAGGGACTGAGACCAATGGCATGTCCACCTCATCGAATTTATGGCACCCGCGTGCCTCGAGGGGGAGCCGGGGGAGGTCTAACAGGTCAGTGGCTGTAGAGAGCATCGTGCTCCCATTTGCGCACCCGACGGTTAGTGCGCCCGGTATGTCTTGATGCGCCCCCCCTTGATAAATGGACGGGACAAAATGGTCTGTAGCCGCCGAGTCCAGGGCCCCAAATCCAGGTGGGGCATGGAGATGGAAAGCGACATCTGGTGCAAAGGTAACTGTACGCTGGGTTGGCCGGGGTAGGATGTCGCGCGAGGGATCACGTAGGATACTGAGTCATTGAGAATCATGATTACTATATTTATGTATGCTACTACGGTGGTCCCCCCCCACACCATCAACATCTCGGGGGAACATCAACAATCATGGTCCGGCCGTTGCCGTTAGGATTGGGACCATTCCACTTCAACCACCGGTCTGTATTCCAGGTGGCCCCACCCATCTGATTGTCGTAGGTGGCGCCTTCCTGGTGGTCGGCCTTGTTACGGCGGTTGTAACAACTCCGGCCGTTGTGGGTGAGATTAACACCACACGAGTGGCAGTAGTACTTGTATTGCTTCCACGCTTGAAGCGCGGGCTGGCGTGTGGCAGACCCATTGGTGCGGCTTGCGTCAGCTGACTTGAGCCGATTCACATCAGCTTGGAGGACAGCCATCGCTGTCTCCCATTGGTTTGACATGGTCATGGTTGACGCCGCCGTTGCTGTTTCAGTGACCTGGGAGTAGATTTCCTGGCATACCTGGGCCAACTTACGTTGTTGTTTTTCGAGCTCGGTGACGCGCTGTGCTGCCTGAATGTCGGCTAGATTTGCTGTATTTGTTGTGTTGTGGTAGCAGCTGTACAGTTCCTTCAAGCGTTGTCCCCAGAACTTTTTGTATTGGGTAAATCCACTTGTTACCAATGTGTCCCGGTGCTTCTTCCAATCCTCGTCTACTCGGTGCAGTGTGGTGGGGTCGTGTTTGCTGCGTGCAAACGCCTCTCGTGAGTAATCGATCATCTGCGCGTCAGTCACATTTGCCGTCTCTGGGAGCAAGTTGATTTGATGTTGGTACTTAGTGAGTTGTCGGAAGTACTCCTTGGGCCCGATTGGGTTTGGTGTATATGCCAACGTATTCATTTTCTTGGTGAGCTCGCGAGTGAGTTGACGCTGAGCGTCGGTAGTACAAAGGTCCTCTTCCATGGCTTGGAAGGCTGTGAACACAGTGGTTCCCCGGGGGAAGGCTTCCGACCCGGGGTCCTTCAGATCCCCAAGCATGTTGGGGAACTTTCGGTCTGTGATTAGTAGGGCCTCCCTGTCATATTTGTTCCATTCTACATATAGGGCCCGCCTCCGCTTCCACAGCTTGTATGCGTCTGATGTGAGCTCGATCGTGCTATCGAGTTCTTGCGGTTCTGTCGGCGCCTTGGGGAATGGCGCTTGGGGGTCCCTTGCTTGGTATTGTGCCTCTGTTTCCAGTAGGAAGGCGTAACCCCCTCCCTGAATGTACTTGATGGAGGGTACTTCGGCTAAGGCATTTGCTAGTGCCTTCTTGAACTCGTATACGTCTATGCTTGTTGGTACGGTTACCGGCTTCATTTGAGTCTCATCCAAGAAGTGATCCTTGAGGGTCGCGTAGTCCTTCTTCTTGGTCATCTCGTCGTTGGTATCACTATCCTCACTGTCCTCGGTATAGTCGTATAGCAGCCTGTTCTGGGTCTGTAATTGTGAGTTCTGTTCTTTGGTGTACTCGAGTATATCCCGGCTGTAATGTTCGAGCTCCACCAGTTGGTCTCTCAGATCACGAATTTCAGTTGAGCCTATGTTTCTGGAATTGTCGATGCTGGTGTCGGGGGTAACTCCTCTTGTTGGGGGACTATGTATTCCTTCGGTTTGTGTTCCTTCTGGCATTGGGCGTGTTAATCTTATCGATAACTAATAAGACCAAAGCTGTAAGATGGTGTTGGGTTAGTTTAGTTACTTTTAGTATTTACGGTATTTTGCTCTTTTTACGGTGTTGGAAAGAGTTATCGATAAGATTATGATCAGATTGTTCCTGGACCATATTGATCTCTCATTTCCTAAATTGTCTTTCTTTTGTGTGGAGATAAGAGATACACGTATCGATAGCGTGATCCCCATATTGTGCACCTCTGCACAGTGCTTTAAGTATCTTTTGATACTCACCAGTGCTTATGTATAATTTACTTATGGTGTGCATCACATTGGACGCGTTTCACTTTTACTTATTGCGCTCAGCTTGTGATCTCTTGGAATCGTACGGTATACGTATTACGTATTCGTAAATTATACGTTACGTATTACGTATACGTAAATTATACGTTTTACGTATTACATTACGTATTACGTATACGTAGATTATACGTTTTACGTATTACGTAACTCTTACGATTCACGCTTGATTTAGTATTCCAATAGGTATGATAGGGACAGTCAAGATGGCAGTGTTTTTTGAGGAACGCTCAGACCAGAGGAATGCTGAGGTGATTGAGCTGAAACAGAAGACTCAGATCCTTGAGGATATTGGAGAATTAGAATCAACAAAGGATTGCAGGATAGAGTCAAATTGTTGGGAATCAATTCCCGACAGAGGGGATATCGATGGGAAAGCAATGAGTGATGGATATGGATCAAATCGGCATCATATCAAGTCGAGGATTGAAGATCATACCAAAGGATGGTCGAAAGCAGATTGGTAGACTCCTTCTGTGTGAGATCTGATAAGGAATTTGCTTGAGATCTGAAAAGGAATTATCTTTACCTTAACCGGCAACACACCCCTTGATTTAACATTCAGGGAAGGAGTGTTGAATTACCTGTCGGTGTATTCAGTGGTTTGTGGTGGACTCGCCGTCTAGATTGGTGAAGTTACTTGTAGCATTGGAGCACAGTAAGTAGCGTCAGGTGCATGCAAAGTAAACTCTAGGAGGCGCATAAGTAAATGTGCTTGAGTGTGTCTGGGAATACAAGAAAAAAGGCTGGAATGTGTACGTGTGTACGCATCCAAATAATGAAGCATGCAGGTATTTGATGCACACCCCTTGATGCAGATGCACACCCCTTGATCCAACACTGAAGGGATTGAAGTCCATGGTTGAATCAAATTCCATGGTTGTGATTGATACACAACCGTACTAGGGCGAATGCCATGGTGCAATCAAATTGCATGGGTGTGAATTCTAGAATCATAGGGCATAGCGCGGACACCTCCTGAGACACAAGCAGGGGATGAGATCGTGCATGGTGACAGATCAGAGGAAGTGCAAGGGAATAACTGGGCAAAGGAGCACACAAATCTTGTTGTCGCCGTCGTAAACGGATTAGTCGAAGAAAGAAAAAAATCGTGTGTTGGTCAGCGTCCGTCATCGGCAAGGTAGCGGCGTCAACAAGGAACAATTGGATCCAAGGACGATTGGCTGAGGAGACAGGGTTTAGAAGAAATAACCAAATGTCAGGGAGAACGCAGATCCGAAGAAGGACCCGTTGAAGGACTGTAGGTAGACAAACCAACTTGGAGAATAGAGTTAATCATTGCTTGGAATCCATCAAATTGCTGTAGGAGTGTCAGTGTGAGCATAGAAAAGTTACTAATCATAATCGACGCAGATTTGTAGTGTCGCATCAAACGTAGATTCTCGAAGAAGACGATTGATGGATCGTAGATTGGTTGTAGATAAGACTGTGGAAGTCAATGGAGAGCAAATTGAGCCCCCTTCATGATCATAGACATATCGTGTCAAAACATGCAATCACCATGATTGAAGCGAAGATTATGTTGATGCGGATGGAGTCAAGGATCACTGAGATCAATCGAATTGTAGAACATGATATAATCGTATGGAGTTGATATGGGAGAAGAATCGTGGAAATGCTGGTATACACCCGCTGGTCCGGGGTCAATTGCATCGGCCGGAATAGAGGCAACGAGTCCAAATAGATCGTAGAATCCAATACCAAAACCAGGAAGAATCGTGCAGACCGACAGAAATGGAAGGTCTTGAAGTGAGTCGTAGGTTTAAACGCAGATCAAATAGTGGGATCGATTGATCATATGAACTGATTGGATGTAGGTACAGCCTGGCAGACAACGATGAGTGGATTAGAGTGTAGAAATCAGGTGATGATATGAACCGATTGGACGTAGATCGAATCAGACCAATCAAACATCTTGCGATTGTGGACGAGGTACAAGCGGAATTGACATGATTATAGTGGCGCATTGAACGTAGCTTCAAGGAGAGAACGATTGATGGATCGTACATTGGTCTGAGATCGCTGGGTCATAGAAATTGTGCGATACGTAATTTGAGTATTGAGTTGTGTGGAACAATCCATGAGGATTGACGGCTAACGGAGCATCAAGTCGTAGAAGCCGGTTGATCATTGGGAAACGGGGACATTTGAGGGAGCTAGAGCGAGCGTGGAAATGAACAGAGTTGTTTGATGGTAGACTGGACCATAGGTTAGTCGTGGATCAACTCGTAGGATCGAAGGATCGTAGAACTTCGTATCAATCGTAGATCTTGGAATGACTAGTTGGTTGCTAGTGAGAGAGCAAGGAACATCAGAGGAGATCAAGCAAAGATCAACAAAGGGAGGAAATGTGAATCAGTCGTCAGTGGCAAAAGTTGTTAACCGGTGAGCGACCGTCGGATGTGACGAGGTAATTGGATGGGTTAAGGCAACTAGTAACTATTGATGGAGAAGTTGCAGCCGGTCGCAATATTCAGTCAAAAGTATCGTAAAACCAATTCATCGACAAGATGTTGGCAAACAAGTGATACATCTTTATCTTCAGTGCATCACGATGTCGTTTGGAGAGCCACAGGAGGACCGGTTGATGGTTTGGTTTGAGGCAACTTGAATATTCCCTGTGTTTTGATTGAATGGGACATGAGAAGACAGGATCATCAGCAGTTGTGTCGAACAATGGGAATTGCGAGGGTGGCTTGAGAGGGACAGTAGCGGGTTTTGGCAAGCAATGGAACGTCACAATTTCACTTTGAGGGTTAAATGTCCATCGGAAGTTGGCTGGTACCCAAGGTGGAGCAGAATGATGATCTGAACGGGCAATGTGGATGGCATTACAGGTAGTGCGGTCAAAAATGGTGTGTCCTGACGTTGGACAGAAGTCACAGTGGGCTTGCCCTGACGTCGGTTAGGAGGACTCAAAGAAGTGGCACGTTGAAAAGAGATGGATCCAGAGCGGACTTGGCGGAAGGAGACCGATTCACTGTTGGGGGAGTAAGTCCATGTCCATGTGTAACTGGGTGGAAAGGCCATACAGTAAATGTGTTTAAATGCAACGTATTCAAAATGGGGATCTGGTAGGTCAAAGCAAAATTCATTTTTGCGGGAGATGATTCTCCTGGAGAATTTTAGGATATTTGCCACTCGATTGTTGTATGACATGGCCGTAGGCATTGGCTCCAGAGACATAGATTTCTCAGACGTTGTTGCTCCACTGGTTTTGTCGTAAACCTTGGCAAATTCGTATGGATACCATCCTTTATTGAACCCCCAATGTTGGATGCTTAATTCCAATTGGATGGTAGGATCTTTATACTGATGATAGTTAAGCTTTGCCGCGTTTGCTGCAGGAGCAAGTGCGTGGTAGTCATGAACGGGTCGCCTTGCCGTATCCTTGTCAATGTACCAAATGTTTGAGTTTTCCAGAAGCATTCTAATGTGTTCTTTACGTTTGGGAGATACTTTCGATAGAGGGAGATTTTCTATGATGGCTGCGGTGACAAGGGATTTGATTTCGGGTATGGCGTCCGGCTTGAGTGACTCAGCACCATTATTGTCAATAGTGAGTATGCTGTTGATATAAGTCAATTTCTTGGAGTATGCTGCATTGAGTAGGTTTCGGGCAGCATTGTTCTTGCCAGCTCCTACTGGTTTTCCAAATGAGAACTGTATGGCTTCAACATAGTTCCAGTCACTCCAGTTGTCATAGTTCTGGTCGGTTTGTTGTGCCATGGAGGAAAATCAAAGACAGATTGTAATGGTGGATCGGAGCTTAGAGGGAACAGTTGCCGGAAGCGCTAGAAAAAACTGGCGTGAGCGAGATCAGTGTATCCGTAGATTGGAGATCAATGCAAAACGTTGCCGTGTGCTCGATCGATCGTTCGTGGAGTTGGAGTGTACAAAAGTTGGGATATTCCTGAAGAAAATAGTGTGGGTGAAATATTCAGTTGGGATTGCGTAGGGCAATTGGTTTGTTGGGTAATCGAGGAGATGGCGACGATAATTAACCTTGGAACTTTCGTCGGGGGAATTGATTGAGTTATCGAAATATTGGAATATCGAGTGATCGTGGGAACCATCCGCGGAGGTGCGGAAGAGAGAGCCGAAGAACGGGACGGAAAGATATAACCGAGGAAAGGACCAAAGGGTCGTTCGTCGGAGAAACAATCGAGGGAGATTGGTAGTGAGGTGCTCAACAGCGGGCTCACAACAATCTGGAGGAGATCTGAGGTATTAATTAATCCGTGGTCTCGGGATGTCCGGACTGGGATTGATGTTGTAGGCCGTGGAGGTAAGAGGGATAGAGGTTGCTGTTTGGATTGCTGGGCGTTGCGCCGAGCAATTAATGGAGGTATTGAAATTGAAATATCGGGATATGGAATAGTTCCTGGTGCTGATTAAAGCAACTATCCGAGGTTGAGTTACAGTATGTTGTGGTTTGAAGTGGTGTGTAGCACAATCAAACAGGCGTCGACGGTCCTTTATGTGGACGATGGACGCGGAAGAAAAATATGGAGTATTGCAATTGGCGTGTCCAGTGCAATGGGCTTTTATTAAAGACAGTGGTGGTCTTTATCTTGTAACGTTGTAATCCAGAGAGCTGGTTGTGGGTTACAAGGCTTGTGATAGTGAGTACACCCCCTGATCCACAAGCAGGGAACAGAAGGAAGAAGTACGTCCAGGGTGCGGCCCTAAGAAGGAAGACGCCGCAAGAAACGAAACCTGGAGTGGAGGTCTATTGATACAGCCCGTCGCCGAGTCCCGTATCAAGCATCCTCTGGCGGTAACCGGACAGTTGAGGTGCTGAACGGGCGGAGATAGGTAGCTTAAGGTAAACACTAGTGCTCTTGCGGGCCACTAGTGCAAGTTATAAGGGCTCTATAACCTGTTGTAACTCTAAAAATTGACCAAAAGGATAGGATAATTGAAATTTAAAGAGAATATGAGCATATCTTGAGATTGCTCTGTTACTGTTCTATTTCATGTAGTGGACCGGTATCCATGTAATATTTGTGTTGTAGGGAAGTCTAAACCGGTCATAGATCATGTGCAATTTGTCATAAGACAGAGAACACATGATATGACCTAAATGTCTGGATACTTGAAGTCATTTTTATCTCTGGAGGAGTATAAGTAACTTTTCAAGTGTAGAATGGATGTAACCGCCGTAGAATGTACGTAAGTACGGTACGTGTATTTTTGACCAACAACAGAGGGATTGGCTCATAGCTGTAGATGCAGAATCAAACGTCGATGATTGATTGTTTGGAGGAGAGAAGAAGAATGTTTGTTCGATATCGCAGATGGGATAACAAAGAATCCTCTGAGGGCAAGTATGGAATGCGAACAAGAGACTTGGAAGAGAACTATCGATTCCAGGATCGACTGCTTCAAGCCATAGAATAGAATTGCACATAGGGGGAAATCGGTAGATTGGAGAGGATTTATATCTTTGAAGATTAGATCGGGAAATCAGAATCAACAAATGATTGTAGATAGTAGAGATCAAACGTCGATGAAGGGGACGAATGTTGAGATCTATTAATGCCATGCATAGGGTAGAATCAGGCATAGATAATCGATTGTTGTTGTTACTCTAAAAATTGACCGAAAGGATAGGATAATTAAAATTAGTGCTTTGCAGGGGTCCTGTGGAGTTGTTGTGTACGTAGTTTTCTTACATATTAGTAGTATTCTATGATTCCATTCTATGATCCCATTCTACTATGATTCCATTCAATGATTCAATTCCACGATTGAAATCTATGAATCAAATCAATGATTCTAGTCAAGGATTCAACTCAATGATTCAATTCTATAATTCAATTCGACAATTCAACTCAATGATTATAATCTATGATTCAAGTCTATAATTCAAGTCTAAAATTCTTATCTATGATTCAATTCTATGATTCAAGTTTAAGATTAAGTCTACATTCAAGAACTGTTTCTCTACCCCCCGTGGGCTATCGCGCAATATTTCAAAACTCCCTACCATATTTTCAAAATTCCCTGCAATCCATGATTCATTATTTAAAATCATGATTCAAATTCATGATTCAATTCCATCATACAAGTCTATGATTCAATCCTATGATTCAATTCTATGATTCAATGTTGAGTTAAGTCTATGAGTCAGGTCTATGAGTCAATTATATGATTCATTTTCATGACTCAAGTCAATGATTCCATTCCATGACTCAAATCTATGATTCAATTCTTCAATCCAAGTCTATGGTTCAATTCTATGATTGAATTCTTTGATTCATGATTCAAATCCATGATTCAATTCCATGATTCAATTTATGATTCAATTCCATGATTCAAATCCATGATTCATGATTTAAGATCATGATTCAAATTCATGATTCAAATTCATGATTCAATTCCATCATACAAGTCTGTGGTTCAATCCTATGATTCAATTCTATGATTCAATGGTGAGTCAAGTATATGAGTCAGGTCTATGAGTCAATTATATGATTCATTTTCATGACTCAAGTCAATGATTCCATTCCATGACTCAAGTCTATTATTCAATTCTTCAATCCAAGTCTATGATTCAATTCCATGATTCAATTTCATGAGTCAATTATATGATTGAAGTCTATGATTCAAATCCATGATTCAATGATATGATTCAATGATATGATTCAATTCCATGATTAAAGTCTATGATTCAATTCCATTATTCAAATCCATGATTCATTATTTGAAATCGTGATTCAAATCCATGATTCAATTCCATCATACAAGTCTATGATTCAATCCTATGATTCAATTCTATGATTCAATGTTGAGTCAAGTCTATGAGTCAGGTTTATGAGTCAATTATATGATTCATTTTCATGGCGCAAGTCAATGATTCCATTCCATGACTCAAATTTATGATTCAGTTCTTCAATCCAAGTATATGGTTCACTTCTATGATTGAATTCTTTGATTCATGATTCAAATCCATGATTCAAATCCATGATTCAAATCAATGATTCAATTCCATGATTCAATTCCATGGTTCAAATCCATGGTTCAATTCCATCATACAAGTCTTTGATTCAATTTTGATTCAAGTTTATGAGTCAGGTCTATGAGTCAATTATATGATTCATTTTCATGACTCAAGTCAATGATTCCATTCCATGACTCAAGTCTATTACTCAATTCTTCAATCCAAGTCTATGATTCAATTCCATGAGTCAATTTCATGAGTCAATTATATGATTGAAGTCTATGATTCAAATCCATGATTCAATGATATGATTCAATGATATGATTCAATGATATGATTCAATTCCATGATTAAAGTCTATGATTCAATTCCATGATTCAAATCCATGATTCATTATTTGAAATCATGATTCAAATCCATGATTCAATTCCATCATACAAGTCTATGATTCAATCCTATGATTCAATTCTATGATTCAATGTTGAGTCAAGTCTATGAGTCAGGTGTCTTATGAGTCAATTATATATTTCATTTTCATGACTCAAGTCAATGATTCCATTCCAGGACTTAAATCTATGATTCAAATCTTCAATCCAAGTCTATGATTCAATTCAAAGAATCAATTCCATTATACAATTATATGATTCAACAATTCCATGATTCATGATTCAAATCCATGATTCACTTCAAGCATTCAATTCTATGATTCAATTTATTGTTTGACTTCAATGATTCAATTCTATGATTCAACTCTAGTATGATTCAATTCTATGATTCAAGTCTACTACAACTCAAGTCTATGATTGATTCATTTTCATGACTCAAGTCAATAATTCCATTCCATGACTTGTTGTTACTCTAAAAATCGACCGGATAGGTATAACAAATTGTTTAAATTTAAAGAGATGTGAGCTCAGAGAGAGGCTCTTATTTTTACTGGGTATTTTCACTGTATTGGGGCTCTCTGCTGTATTTTACATGTTAGAGATCTTCCCCGGTTATTTGGTCTTCATCGTACCGATACTGGCGCTGTTGCTGTATTAGTGTCGTGTATCGGTCTTACTGTATCGGTCATTTGATGGTATTGGTCATTTACGAGATTAAGTGTTTTGTTCGATGGGGCGTATGCTTGTTCATGGTATATTTGCTAGATAGGAGGCCCATCTGGAATTGGTATTGATTTTCTTAATTGCAATAAGTAATTTCCTCACAGGATATCAAGTATATTCTTTCGAACATACTTAAGGGTTCAAAGTGTTCACTTATTGGTCAGGTCTTTGGATATGTCTTGTTTCTAACCGATTAACCCCTTTTGTTTGTAGTCCTAAGTGATATCGTTTTTACCAATTAGGGATTTTCAAGTAGTGGAGGTGCGTTTGATTCTAAGCTTCGATCTTTGGAATATTTGTATCTCGTATTGTCTTCCCGCACCTCGGTCGTTTTGTTTTGTCGGCTTTTCCGATCGAATTTGATGCCGACAATGTCCGTATTTTTTTCGCCGACAACAGACTCAAGTCTGTTATTCAATTCTTCAATCCAGGTCTACGATTCAATTATATGATTAAAGTCTATGATTCAAATTCATGATTCAATGATACGATTCAAATCCATGATTCAATTCCATGATTCAAGTCTGTGATTCAATTCCATGATTCAAATCCATGATTCATCATTTAAGATCATGATTCAAATTCATGATTCAATTCCATTGTACAAGTCTATGATTCAATCTTATGATTCAATTCTATGATTCAATGTTGAGTCAAGTCTATGAGTAAGGTCTATGAGTCAATTATATATTTCATTTTCATGACTCAAGTCAATGATTCCATTCCAGGACTCAAATCTATGATTCAAATCTTCAATCCAAGTCTATGATTCAATTCAAAGAATCAATTCCATGATACAATTATATGATTCAACAATTCCATGATTCATGATTCAAATCCATGATTCACTTCAAGCATTCAGTTCTATGATTCAATTTATTGTTTGACTTCAATGATTCAATTCTATGATTCAACTCTAGTATGATTCAATTCTATGATTCAACTCTACTACAACTCAAGTCGTCCATGATTCATTCCAATGATTCGATTCCATGATTCACTTCAAGCATTCAATTCTATGATTCAATTTCATAATTCAAATCTATGATACCATTATTAATTTGACTCAAATCTATGATTCAATTCAATGACTCAAGTCTATGATTCAGTTCAATGATTCAATTCTTTTACTGCAGTATATGATTCAAGTCTATGAGTCAAGTGTATGATTTCATTCTTTGCTTCAAATCTACGATTCAATGCAATGATTCAATTCAATGATTCAAGGCGTTGACGATTCAAGTCTATGACGATTCAAGTTTATGATTCAAGTCTATGATTTCATTCTTTGATTCAAATCCACGATTCAATGCTATGATTCAATTGTATGATTCAATTCTACCAATCAAGGCATTGATCGCGCGATTTTTATTCGAAAAGGCACAGTTGGAAACTACCCGTACAACCAATCAAGCAAGCTACATATGTTCATACTGATCCTACCAATTGATCTATACTACAAATCATGTGACATCATTCTTAAAAAAATTAAGTTCAAACAAGCAAGTTGTACTAGGACGAGCTACCGATAATTACAAGATACTGGTACGTACTGTATCACAACAACGATTAGAGTAGATGACTGCATTTGTTCTTAGATCCAGTGCATACTCATACTACATACATTGCTTGAGTCATACCCGTACTTCATTTTTGAGGGGGTGAAAGAAACTATTTTTTCCAATTTTTAGTTTTTCAAAAGATTTGTTTTAGATCCAGTACATACTCATACTACATGCCATGCTTGTGTTGTACTTGATTTTTGAGGGGGTGAAAGAAACTATTTTTTTTATTTTGGTTCAAGAGAAACTATTTTTTTTAAATTGTAGTACCGTAGGGGTGAAAGAAACTATTTTTTTTTTTTTTTAATTTTCGTTCTCCCCCCCCCCCCCCGGCCCCCAATCCAGTACATACTCATACTGTAGTTAGCTACCTTCATACTGATCCTACCAATCGATCTATACTACCAATCAAGCAAGCAAGCTACATACGTTCATATCGATCCCACCAAGTGATCTAGTATACTACCAATCAAGTGACGTCATTCGCGCGAGTTCTAGTATTTTAAATTCGAACAAGCAAGCTACCGGTACCGGTACCGTGAGGGTGCACAATATAAATACAACCCAAAATACAACAGTACAAAAACCATGTAGAACTCTACGTGAGTAGATTAAGCGCGCGCAAATCTACAGCGGGAGAAGCTACACGATCAGCGAGAGATGCTACACATCAGCGAGGCACAAACTCCGCCGGGATGTGCATCAAAAAAACTTCCAAGTAGAAATCACTGCAAATAACACGTGAAAAATACAAACACAGAAATAATTTTGATTCATATCATGACAGAAATTGTCCATCGATTACATGTAACATCGAATCGCTAATACATTAGAGAGAGTACGACCGATCGATTCTTCGATCATTCCATCGAGGCGCAAATCCCGCTGGGATGTGCGTCAATGAAATTCCAAGTCAGACCACTGCAAATAACACGCCAAAATACAGACACAGAAATACTTTTGATTCATATCACGACAGAAATTGTTCATCGATGATCAATCTGATTGATCGATCGATCGATCCGATCGATTGATCATTCCACCGATCGAGGCACAAAGCCCGCTGGGATGTGCATCAAAGAAAATTCCAATTCAGATCACTGCAAACAACAGGGCAAAACACAGACACAGAAATAATTTTGGTTCACATCACGACAGAAATTGTCCATTGAGGAGGACATCGATTACATGTAACATCTAATCGCTAATACAGTTAGAGACCAATGCGATCGCGATCGATCGTATCCTACACTCGGTACATGAAAACTTGAACTTCAAAACACTCTGCTATCAGCAACAACAGGGGGGGATCCCCTATCCAATAGCAACACACTCCACTCAACAATCCACCAATTGAACGCCGCAGCTCAACGAAGCTGGAAATTTCCTCCCTGCCTCTCATCTGGGCGCATCTTCCGAATCAGCTGAGTCATGGTGCAGCCTCCTCCATAGCACCGCACGATCTTGGCAATGGCTGTGTTCACATCATTCCCCCGGTCCAGGAGCCTTTCCATACATCCCCAAAGAACTTTACGATTGCAATACTTGTACTTCACCCGCCCACGTTCCACGGCATTGAACTCCCTTGCCGGCTTCCTCCCTCCAATGCCATTCTGATACTCATCCCACAAGGCTTGGATAGTCTGTGGTCTATCATGCAGAGTGGCCGGCCTTTCTACCACAGGAGCCCCTTGACGCGGATTTGCAGATGGCCTTGTTGTTGCAGCACCGGCAGTTCTCCGAGCTGGCGCCATTGACATACCCCGCATGATCTGGGTAACAATCTTAATCTGCCGTTTGAGTTCAGCAAGCTCTGAGATCTGATGGTTCCTCATCTCTGCTACATTTGTTTGAGTAGTGGATAGCTTGGCATAGATAGCGTTTCTCCACTGCTGCCCTCCTCTACCAAAGGCACCACCGCCATCTCCTTCTTCTCCATCAGGGATCTCATCCAGCCACACAATTCCATCGATGTTGGAAGCAACCACTTCGATTCTACGAATAGGATTCTCACCCATAGGAAGTCTTCCTGGCAACAACTCATATCGCCGTACAATCTGTTGCTTCAGTCCAAGGGGACAATAGTCTGCAACAGCTGGATCAAAACAAGCCCAAAGCAGTGCCTTTGCTAGGATAGCAGCGACGTCGTCCCCAAAGGCTCCTCGAATTGCAGAAGCCACTGAAGCACAGAGCCATTCCTCAGTCAGTCCACTGTTATCCTTCTCCTTGTACAAGCAAATGCCTCGATGGCAAAGTTTGCTACCAGCATTGATATCCGGCCAATCTAACTGCACATCCAAGTACATGTCTTGCATACTCTTAGTCTTCCATCTAGCTCTATAGTTAACATCATCACGAGTCGCCCCTCCTCTCCTAGCCATAGTTGTAGCCCACTTCTTAACTGAATGAGTTCCTAGCCTTTGCTGCCTTCCAAGGGGTCTAAACTGGTCACCTTCAATGATAGCCTTCAGACCCTTTTGATATGCTGACTTGCACTTGTCTGCCTCCTTGTTCTGGGCTCTTAGTGGAGACCTGGAATCAGTATCACCCTCAGCAAACAGCCATTGACTCAATCGGCCCGCGCCACTACCTACCCACACCTCCAGGTAGATAGAAAGGCCAATTAGTACACAGTATCTGTGATCCATCGATCCCATGAGCAGTTGCAATGGGCAGTCCCCCTCGTCGTGGACGTTCTTTGACCACCTCATCTGAATCGTAAGATAGCCAGGGTATGTTGTACTTGCCTGCAAGTTTGCCTTCTTCATGTGTGATGTGTCATCCCCTCTTGCAATCAAGTGCAGCTGAACTCGGAGCATCGCCATGTGCCGGAGGCTGGGGAGGCTGTCTCCAATGGCAGTCAGCTCAAGCATCTGAGCAAACTCTTCATGTGTGAAAGCCCTATCAGCACACGTTTCGACGCCAAGCTGCCGGGTTTCCTTCTTAGCCACAGCTTTGATCAGTCGATTGATCTTGATAGATCTCGTAGGATTGCCTGTACTTTCAGTGTCACTCCAAGCTGCAGTGTTTGGCATGAAATATGATATTGCTTTCTTCCAGTATCTCATTGTGCTTGATCTTCCACTCACTGGATTATCCTCTGTACCAGGATCCTCCATCCCGTACACCTTCAAGCACATCCATTTGTAGATATCGTCAGGGGTAATCACAACAAGCTCTTCCTGGTTGAACACCCGGTCGGTGGCGTATTCATGCCCTCCAGCAATGAAGGACATCAACTCCAACAAAATCCGGTGGTATCTTAAGAGCTGAGTAGGGGCATTCACATCGTTGGGTAGAATTGGATCCGGTCCCCTTCTGGCCGGTCCCCTTGCTTGCCGGGGTGCCGACGGGGCTCTTCTTGCTGGGGCTCTTCTTCTTGCTGCTGGGGGCGCGTCGTCATCGTCAGCAGCTAAGGCAGCTAGCTCAGCTAGCCCATTGTCTTCAGCTTCATCCTCCTCCTCCTCCTCGGAATCCTCGTCCTCCTCCTCCTCGGAATCCTCGTCATCATCGTCCTCCTCGGAATCATCGTCCTCCTCGGAATCATCGTCCTCCTCCTCCTCCTCAGCGTCCTCTTCCTCAGCGTCCGCCTCCTCCTCATCTTCTGGAGGTTCCACTTCATCATCATCCGACGAAGAGCCTTCTTCTTCCGCTAGGCGGGCTGCTCTCTCAGCAGCTGCTCTTTGCATGACACCTTGAGCACGCCGGAGTGCTGCTTGAACTAGTGGAGGGGCATTCCGGGGAACAACATGGGGAGCTGCTGCAGCCAATGGCATGATGACGGCAGCCTGTGGATCCATGTCAGCTAAAGCTGCTGCTGCTTGGGCTCGAGCACGGCGTTCCCGGGCCCTTTCACGGGCCCGAACATTCCTCGGATCCATGCTCAGCTGACGCGGTATGTCGGCTTTGCTTGTTGTTGTTCTTGGTGCTTGTTGCTTCTTGTTGATTCAGATATCGATTTGCAGTTAAATCAATCGATCGACAATCGAAAAAAGTGAGTTTTCGGCTAATCGATCAAAAATCAAGTGAGCTTGAACAAAAGCACATGCAAATCTGTGTGTGTATTTGCTTGAGTATCGATCGATGGAATAAGCCAAAATTAGCGAGTCACTTGCTATCCGTGAGTTGCATAAGTTGCGCACCTCAGTGGGAAAATGCAGGGCTACAAATCAACCAGTAGTGCAACGGTACTAAAATTAAAAATGCAACCGGTACTCTACTCTTAGTAGTACAAAAAAATTTGCGTACCCCACCAGATGATGGGGTACCAAACATAATACTAGTGCCTACGTAGAATCGTGTAGCCGGTTGTACTAGCCCAGGTTAAATGCAACCCGGGTTGCATTGGTGCGACATCGTATGTGTATCAAGCAAGCTACCACAACGATTACAAAATTTGATTCGTACCGGTACCGGTACCATACAGCGGAAATACCACAATTGTGGTATTTAGCCTGGCACTACTGTGGCACGTAAGTAGGAATTGGTACGCTTAATGATACATACCTCTAATGACTATTTCTACTGTTTTTCTCTGTAGAAATTATGTGGTACCCCTCAAAAACTGACGTATGGGGCGAATTTCCATATACAGTATTGTTGCATTTTAAGTGGTATAAGACTCCGTGTAACTCTTAAGGAAATGCCACAAATACCACAAGTACTTTAGATGACTGTTGTTCCTTACTCTGTTTCTTTCTAAGAAATCTCGCCGGAGGTGCTTCAAAAAACTTGCTAAAATTGCTCACTTGAATATCCATCGAATCGAATATCAAAAACTATCAAATATCATCGAATACGACGAGTAAGTACTACCAAAGAAGAACAATAGTACAACAAGCAACCAAGAGGAGGAACCAACGCCCAAACAAACAGCAGTGCAGACGACAATGGTGACTCCCACGACCACCGGCGCTGCAAACCTAGCGCTTGTGGAAGCGGACGCTGAGCAGCAACAGCAAGATGAAGAGCAACAAGAGCAAGAACAAAGAACCACCGGAGGAGGAGGACGCGGATCGACCGGACGGGGAAGAGGGCGCGGATCGATTGGAGGAAGAGGCAGAGGACGCGGATCGACTGGAGGAAGAGGCAGAGGACGCGGATTGACTGGAGGAAGCGGAAGAGGACGCGGACGCGGACGCAGATCAAGAGGACAAGGACGAGGATGAGGACTAGCAGCTTTGCGTGTCCAAGCAGCGCAAGCAGCAGCAGCGCACCAAGCAGCAGCACAAGAATCAGCAACAGCAAGAGCAGCAGCAGTAGCAGCTGAAGAAGCAATAGGACGGATCCCTGGAGCAGCAACAACAACAACAATGATGACGACAGCAACGATGACGGCGACAAGAAGGACGCGCTCTACTCCAAGGCCCAACCGTATCATGCCCACCACTGAAAACTCAATCAATGCCCCAACCCAGCTAAAGAGATATTACACTATCTTTTGCAACTTCATGGAGCACAAGGCAGGTCACGAATTTGCTGATGACAAAGTATTTACAACTGAGGAGAAAGCAGCAGTGACACCAGAGGATGTTTACAGATTCATGGCTTTGAAAGCATATGGAAAAGAGAATCCTAGTGGTAACGACAATCCAACGTTTGGAAGATCTTCAACTTTGGTGTACTACAAGAAAGCTATCTCGCAATTCATGGTATCTCAGTCAGCATGGTGTGAGGCTACTCTAAGGGGGAATCCAACAAAATTGCGGCATGTTAATGACCTTATCAAAGCTGTTAACAAGAAAGAAACTAGAGGCAGTGGAGTGCCAAGCTGCGCTGACCAGGAGTGTACTTCTGAAGAGTTTGTGCAAATAGTGGACATGATTTTCACCCAATCAGGAATGCTGGTGGAAAATCTTCGTCACCAGGCAATGCTAAAGTTCCAGCTTCATCTTATTGCTAGAATGGATGACACGGCACATATGCAGAAGAAGAACTTGCAAAAGAGCCTACGATTCCCACAGTATCTTTGTATCAGATTGAAATGGTGTAAGATCGTTCAAGATGAAAGGAAATGTCCGCAACAGCTATTAATTGGATCAATGAATTCAAAGTATTGTGTTTTGGTTGGGCTGGCTGTGTTCCTAGAGAAATGGCTTGCTTCAGGGGAAGGCATTACCAGTCAGTGGTTATGTTTGAAGGGGTCTGAAACTTGCAGGAGAAGATTGGCGTTTTGGCTAACTTGAATTGGTTATTACATTGTCTTAACACTAAAATTATGAGCGGACGAATCCACTCTTTCCTAAGATCACTAGAATTGGTGCATCGGTCTGTTAACACTCCAATGCACACACTAGATCACTAATATTCGTACCGGTCCAGTGCATTCCTCACATGCCCTGTACCTTTATTACCAGGGGCTGTAGGCCTTTACCTTGTGCCCTGTAGATTCTAGTACATAGGGACCTATTTTTAGTAAGTAGGAGAACCGGAATCGGTAAGTGGTAAATTCTCATTCCCACTTCCATTCCCATCTCCATTCATGTTGGTCCATTCCTGTAGAAACAGGATGACTCGTACGATCGATCACGCGTCTCATTCACTCGTGTCTCATTCATTCATTCGTGTCTCATTCATTCATTCGTATAATTCGTGTCTCATTCATTCAATTCATTCGTGTCTCATTCATTCATTCGTGTCTCATTCATTCATTTGTACGAGAAGATTCCTGTAGAAGCAAGATGACTAGTATGATCGAAACCCTTGTTCGATCGACCTCAAACAGGTTATTCAGTGATGGCACAACAAAGCCTAATGATCCAGAAGATTTGCAGGCTGAGGAAGCCTGCCGCCAGAAACATGCATATTCAGACGCAGTGTCAGCCTGTATTAAGAGTTCTGTGTTTGAATGCGAAGGACCAGGTAAATTAGGAACACACTCTATTCAAAAGTATGGTACCAGCAAAGCGCGAATGTCAGGGGCCAGGTATGAGGATGTAGATTGTCATGCAAGATGGAAGAATCCCAATATGCAAGGGAGATACACAGCAGTTCAATTGGATTGGCCTGATATCACGGAACAAGCTGTGAAGCTTTGTGGCGGAGGCCCCTGTATTTACAAAGCAGTGGAGGGCAGTGGTGTGACAAACGATTGGCTAGGGAGTGATGTTGTGCCAGCAATCAACGCCCAGTTTGGTCCTGGAGTTGCTAGGGTTCTTGGGCTGGCATTGCTGTGGGCAACGTTTGATGCGCATGCAGCAGATTTGGTGTCTCCGGATATCAGACACCAAGTCACAGCAAAGTACATCCAACTTGAAGCCGGGCTTGAGGATGGGGTGAATCCAGTAAAGAAGGTGATGATCTTTGCATCAGAGCATGGAGGGTGTGTTAGCCTTGATGAGATAGAGGATAACATGGATGATTTGATGACGCGCTCCGGACAGCAGTGGAGAAACAGTATCTATGCCAAGCTGTCCTCTAATCAGGTAGAACTTGGGGATCTGCGGAACTTTGTCATCACTAACATGGCTCAGCTGAGCCGGCAGAATAAAACAATTGAAAGGCTTATTCGGCACCTAGCTGCAGCTCCAGCGCGTCGAGTTGGAGGGGTAGTAACGCTTGGAGGTCAGCCAACTCGGCTCGGCACTCCCCGTGTGCAGCCCCCAGCATTGCTTGGAGACTGTCCAAGGTCCCTTGCTGTGCTCTGGGATGAGTATGTGAATGGAATAGGAGGGAAGAAGCCTGCAAGGGAGTTCAGTTGGCATGAGCACGGCATCAACAGATACAAGTACACGAGGCGGCTTGTTGTTTGGAGGGTGATTCAAAAGCTCTTGGATCGGGGGCTCAATCTTGCAATGGCAATCAGTCGCATTCATTCTGTGTATGGCAATGTAGCAATGACTCAGCTCATCAACCAGCTTTGAAAGGATGAAGGTCGTGGAGGGAACAACAGGCTGTATTGGCAGGCATTGGCGTTGGCGTTCGTTGGCATTGGCATTGGCATTGGCAGCGGCGGCGTTTGGTTTATTGTTGTGTGTTGGTGTGTGATGGCGTTGATCTTGCTGGAGAGCAAACCCCCCTTCTTGTTGTTGCTGGGGGGGATTTTCCCTGTAGATTTTAGTGCAGTGTAACACGTTGGTTGGCACCTAAGTCCAATTGTAATGAAGCTCGCCCTGCTTGCTCTTCTTCTTTGTATCGATCCATTGTTGTCGTTGTCGTCATCTTGTTGTTCTTTGTATCGTATCTTGTTCGATTCGATAGCCGTTTGTTGATTGCCATTCCAGGTCAGCAAATCAGTAGAGGAGCACGATGGTGTTCGAGTGTGGTAGTATTTGTGCATGTCCACCCTCATCTTCCCTTCTATTGGAGGGGAAACAGATGGGTCGGAGAAGGGCCGTCGGCTCGATTTCTTTGTCTGTCTCGTCGTCTCGTGTTATTTGCCATTGAATTGCCGTTTGAATACCCTTCCAGATCGAAAACCAAGTAGCGGCGGAATGTGTAGGTATTTGAGTTGGTGTCATTTTGTACTATTTGTACGGTGGTGAACCTTCATGGTCTGTTCTATCAAAGGAGAAACAGAAGGGTCGTTGGAGGGTTGCTGCGAAAATGGAAATTAATGAAGAACGACATTGGTGATTTCGACAATCGGACTTCCCATCAAAAAAATTGTCTTCGGAGTGAGTTTTTTGGTGTTTTTTCAGGGTCTTTTGTCTTGTTCTTTTTTGAAGGGACTTCGGTGTGCGGAGCACACACATGTTTATTTCCTGTAGACTTCTACATGGTTATGGTACTGGGTATTTATTGTGGTATTTTTATCTTGTACACTCACCGTACGGTTCGTACGTACCGATCATACCGTAGGTAATTTGTTTCGCGCAGTGGCACCACGCCCCTTGCACGGTAAATAATTATGAGCCCCGAACCGGATGGCATTAACCACTAGTAAACTCGTATTGGGGGCCGGTTCTTCAGTGTACGAACCGGTACTATTCGTAGTCGCGGAACAATGATACAGAACGATGATTACGAATAAGTGTCGAAGGATAATTGAATACTCCGGGATAATTAGCATACGGTGTACTAGTCACGGAACAATGATACAGAACGATGATTGCAAATAAGTGTCGATGGATAATTGAATAATTAGCATACGGACTACGAGTACGCCCTACGGTACAAATATAGGAAAAAGTACTATAAATCTACGAGTTGCTCGGCCGCGCGGTTTAATAAACTAGTAATCCAAATTGGATTACAACAAGTAATCATGTAATCCATTTTTATCCCAGTAGAACTCAGTACTGGAAAATAATGGTGGGCACTCGAGCTCATTCATAGCCTGTGTTCCACCGAGACCGAGGTGGAACACAGTTAGTAACACTGCTGAGGAGGTTGACACGGGAATGGTGTTTTCTTGCTCCGGCGTCCGAACTACAAGCAATGCGCTGTGATGCCTCCCCCAATGAATCTAGTAGTAGGGGAACAGTGTATTCTTGCTCCGGCGTCCGAACTACAAGCAATGCATGCGCTGCTCCGATCTAGAGGACTGGTGTATTCTTGCTCGGGTGTCGCAGCCAGCAGCTCGGAAGATTTCCTAAGTGTTGCTTTCTTGTTGTTGAGGCTGCTGCTGCTGCTGCTGCTGCTGCTGCTGCTGCTTCTTTTTTGTTTTGCTAATCGTATTGCTGCTAAACAATCGTATATCCTCGCTAAAACTAACTACATGCACTGCGCGGCTTTGATCTAGTAGGGTTCGAACAACAACAACAACAACAACGACGACGACGACGACGACAACGACAGTGTATTCTCGCTCT
The DNA here is from genome assembly GCA_037355745.1 of Pseudo-nitzschia multiseries. Classification (NCBI taxonomy): domain Eukaryota; phylum Bacillariophyta; class Bacillariophyceae; order Bacillariales; family Bacillariaceae; genus Pseudo-nitzschia; species Pseudo-nitzschia multiseries. Next base: position 2,076,245 of record CM074783.1, read on the forward strand.
ACTGGCGTCTGAACTACAAGCACTGCACTTTTTTCTGCTACGATCTACTAGGGAGATTGATCCTCACTTGGCGTCAACAATCGGGGCTGACGATTCATGGCAACAATCGATGACTGGTGTTGACGAGGGCAAAATTAATTTTCGTTGCTCCCCTAAGCTACTAACTAGTAACGCAAAGCCGTTTGACATAATCGATACCGCCTCCTCGTCATTTGTTGCGGACATTTTGGTACCAGTTTGGTCCCCTAGCTCCCAACACAATATTCAGGGAGATATAAATTTTTTACTTGTAGTTGTCGCTCACCAACCATTGTTGTTGTGTTGGTCTCAATTTGTTGTTATTCTTGATTTGTTTGGTTTGCTTCTTTCTTTTTTTCGTTTTCGCTTTCGCTTTCGTTTTTGAAGAAGGTTCCCGATGAAGGTGCGGGCGCCCTTATGTAATCCGGTGATTATAAATAATGCATACTCCGTACTAGGCAATAGTTCCAGTAGAGCAGCTATTGTTGAGAATTTGAAGGGTTCTATTTCTGTTTCAATCCATGCAACTGAAAGTGAAAGTACCGGTACGATAAGATTACCGGTAGGTAAGATTTTGTACTGGGCCTGCATTATTATTTTGTGTCTGGAGCACACATACTCGTACCGTACCGGTACGCAGCAACGAGTAGTATTATCCTACCGTACCGGTATGTAGATTGTACTTGTAAAAATTCGCTGTTTCTTAATAGAATACATTGTACGCAAGATTATCACAGCTGTGTACCGGTACCGGTATGAGTAAGATTATGTCCAGGGACTTACTAGTCGTCGATAAACGCATGATCCGCGCATACGGTACGGTACGAGTACCGGTACGTTGCTCGTACTCGCTCTGGGTACCGTGCGTTCGAACGAAAAGGGTCTAAACCCCAAGTGGAAAACGAACGAACGAACGAACGATGACATGTGAGGAAAGCGGGAATTACTTTATTCGTGGGGTTTTCGGTGATCACTTCCCCTTAAATAAAATATTCCCATAATGGAAATTTCAAAATTGCCGTGTTGTGTTATGTACCATGCCCGAGCATAATTTTCCATGTTCAATGACAACATTGCTCACAGCATATTCTTGTGGCGCCACAAGAACGCAAGAAGTTGTGACAAAGGAACGGTACGAACACAAATAACCCAATACGATAGTCCAGTCCAGTCCCCACACACCACACCACACCACACCGCACCGTACGGTACGAATACCGTTTTTGTCTTTCCGGGATCAACAACAACACCTCCTATTATTGTACGGTACCGCACTACTATTCGCAATGTATACAGCAACAAGTAATAGCAACAAGTAGTATCATCATCATCAGCAACAACAAGTAGTAACGGCAACAAGTAGTAACGGCAACAAGTAACATCAAAGAAGATGAACGGAAACGTGCCGGTAGTAACAGGTGCAGGTGCAAATACAGGTGCAAATACAGGTGCAAATACAGATGCCGACGCTGCTACCGGTGGGAACAGGAACAGGAACATGAATGACAACAACAACAACAACAACAACAACAACAATAATGACCCAAACAACATCGACAAGCTCTTGGCCAAGGAATTGAATCAATTGAGTTTTCGAGAACGCAACGACATCAACGAAGAGATTCACGGGGTTTTGTCCCCGTTCGATGTGACCGTCGATCCCGATCGAATCGAGCGATACCTCCAAGAGTTTGAGAACGAACTGGAGTGCAACGTACCCGGTCACCGAAAGGTTGCTTACGTGCGAAGTCAGCAATTGTACCGGCAGCATCAACAACAGCATCAACAACAGCATCAACAACATCAACAACAGCAGCAGCAACAGCAGCAGCAACAGCATCAACAGCATCAACAACAGCAGCAGCAACAACAGCAGCAGCAACAACAGCAGCATCATCAACGTCAACAAGCACAACATCACGCATTCAATAGTTCGGACCAGCGAGAAACAGCAGCAGCATCAACTGCAACAACTGCAACAACAACAACAACAACAACAGCATCGCAAACGCAAACGCAAACTCAAACTCAAACGCAACAACGACCACCACCTTTTAACGGATACGGATACGGATACGTCAACGATCCGGACTTTCGGATCCTCTTTCTGCGCAAGGAGAACTGGAACATCCCCAAGGCCGCTCTCCGTTTTTTGCGCTTTCTCGATCTGGTCAACGAGCTGTGGGGAGAGATTGCCCTCACGGTCAAGATGTGGACGACCCACCACGGTTTCAACGCATTCGAGTGGGACGCCTTTCGGTCGGGGAACATGCAGTGCCTCCAGGGGAGGGACATGGTGGGGCGGCGGGTGCTGGCGAATTTTGCCGACGATACCCTCTCGAAACTGTCGGTGAAAAACCGGGTGAGTTTTAGTTTTCGTTTCAGTTTCGTTTTCGTTTTAGTTTTGTTTGGAGTTTTAGTTTCGTTTGGAGTTTTAGATTCGATTTCAATTTCAATTTCGATTCGGTTCGGTTGGTGAACAGTTCGATTCGATTCGATTCGATTCGGTTCGTGAACAGTTCGATTCGGTTCGGTTCGGTTCGGTTCGATTTGTGTTCCTTGTGTTCCTTGTGGTTGTGTTGGGAAACAATTTCAAATTGGAAGAAATTGTTGGTTGGTTGGTTTCTGTTTCTTGGAATTGAAAGCGTAAATAGGCGTGACAGTTACAGTTGGGTTGCAACTTGTTCGAAAATTGTGCGGAGCAGACAGAATCTGGTTTGCTTTCGTTTCGTTTCGTTTCGGTTGATTTCGTTTGATTTCGTATGAATACTTATTTTACTGCTTATGATTTTGCTTACGCTGTTGCTACTGGACGAAACACCAATTACCAATCTTCGCCTGCCTCATATGTCATGTCCATCTCTTTTGTTCTCGTTTTTTTTTTGGTGTTTTTCAAACAACAACAAAACTCGGAACCGACTGTGTCTGCCACCCGAACTTGTGCAACAACCACGGATGATATTACGGTACAACACGATATGGTATGATTGATGTTATGGTTATGGTTATGATAATATTATCATTATGATATTATTATTATGATAATATTATGATAGCTTCGAATGTCCCTGTTTTGCATGATGCACGTCGCACAGGACGAAGAAACACAAAGGAAGGGGGCCGTGGGGATCGCAATGTTTCACAACGTTACGACAGACGACATACAAAAACGGGCAGAGTGCCACAGACGACTATCGGAGACGTTACCGATGCATTTCAGTGCCATCCACATGTGCCTGCCCCACGAAAACAAAACCGCAGCCAACAACAACAACAACAACAACAACACCTCCCACCAAATACTCCACCTCCTCAAGGTCATGTTTGTCATGGCAATCGGTAAACGGTACCGCAGCCGGCTCCGGTTCCACGTTGGTTCCGTCGTCGAGTGCCTCTACTCGCTACAATCCTTTGGGATACTCCCGGAACAAGTCCCCATCAGCACCACCACCGGCAGGGTCAAGGCCAAGCCACACCTGAGGTGGATGGAATTGATGGTCCAGCGGGAAGAAGCCCTCAAGAACAACCAGCCCTTCGACAAGATCGAGTGCGCCAACATCAAAGACGTCCTCTTTGGGCGGGGCTGGCCGATCATGAAACACCCGGGCAACGTCGTCTTTCGGGGGATCATCCACGCCCTCCTACAGCGATACAAGAACGAAACATCCAAGCGGGCAAAGACGCTCGTGGCGGAGTCGGTCGTGACCATGGTCAAGGCGAGGGGGGGACGATTCCTAAAGGAGGACTGCGGGTGGTGGGTGGAGGTCCCGAACGACCTGGCACGGCAAAAAGTGAGCATTGCCTTTCGGGACGCCCGCAAGCAACAAGTCCTCAATCAAAATAACAACAACAACAACAACAACAACAAAGTCAACGACATCGACAGCAACGGCAACAACATCAACATCAACATCAACAATAACAATAACAACGTCAGTAGCAACATCGGCAACAAACGCAACGGCGCCGCGGATTTGGGCCCCTGTGCAGCCACGGGAAACACGAACACGGCGATGAGAGGCGGTGGAAATACTACAAATAGTAGCAGCAGCACGTCCGCATTTCTTGGAATGGATGGAAGCACCCCTCTAACAGGCATGAAACGACAGCGGTGCAACGTGACGTCCTGGTGCACGAGGGTTTCCGGTGACACGACCTAAAAATTGATGCCAATGTGTTGGTCGTTGCGGAATTGTTAGATTTCGGATTGTTGGCATGTTGGTGGAGCAATACACAGCATAGACGGTGATGGGGCGGGCATTTACCAAATTGCTAAAAATGAAAAAGGCCATAGAAACAGTACTATTGTTTCCTACAGGAATGTACCGTACTTGAGCTGTGATATGAATGAGATGGATGTGGAACGCGAACCCACATCCGATACGTTTAATTTTATCTCACTAACAGGATATAACCGAATTACACGTTAGATTTTATTTTATTTTATTCTTCTTGAAGGTGTTTGCGTTTTTTGTAGCATCACGTGCTCAACATGATACATACTACGCTGATTTCAACATAAAATTAGTCGATGTGGAGGCCGTCCAGATGCAATTTGACGTGACGAAAGCAGCCGGGATCAGCATCGAATCAGATGAGTTGACAAAATACACCAAGAAAAGGGTCTTCCCAGCACAGGCCTACGTACTCCACCTATGCAGGCATGAACGCTGATGCAGAGAAAAAAAAGTCCAAGAGGTGGTTGATGTACAGCTGCTTTTGGCTATGCAAATTATGGAAGGCTCGAACAAGAAGAACCATAGGCACATACCAGGGGTGCTGCAAGACGAATACGCACTAAAAAAGGATGCATGATGCCCTGCAACACCATCTGAAGCCCTAGAGCTGTTGGTGAGGTTCAAGATCAACAAGAAGAACAGCACAAAACCTGCCCAGACTACTACTAGTGGTGCCAACAACACCAATCGAACGCGAGGTGAAAACAACAACAAGACCAATGTGGAAAAAACAATCGAGAGTACAGTGTTTGTCACCAATGGAGAGGGCTCCCAGAATAACGTTCAAGAAGCCCATCAGCTGCTGATGAATGAAATTGCTGATGGAGAGAACTTTGGGGAAGAGTTATGTTTTGTACAGATTGACCATACGGAAGGCGGACCAGCATCTGCCACGAAAACTGGTGGAATGCTCAGGAGTGAAGGACCGCAAAACTCCAGGAGTGGAGAACCAAAGAACTCCAGGAGTGAAGTAATCACACATACAGCAGATTGCATCAGCAATGGGACCGGATTTCTACTGGTCCAGAACAATGGAAGGCTGGATCCACACCTTCTCTTACTCGACAGCCAAGCCACATGCAACGTAATTAGCAATCGTAAGTTACTAAAACACATTTGGCCGCACCCTAGCTAAGGGGACCAAGTAGTGATACACTGCAACGCCGGGAGTGTGGCAACCACTATGGTGGGTGAACTCCCTGGATTTGGAACAGTATGGTTCCTGGAGAAAGAGATTGCAAACATCCTATCCCTTGGGCTGGTGTCAGATCAGTACAGAGTGACATTAGACACGAGTATCTCACAATCATTCTATGTACACAAAGCCAACGGATCAACTTGACAATTCACTTGGGCTGATAACAATCTGTACGTGTGCAACTTGAAGGAGCAACACAAATCACTATTTGCCATCACAACCGTCAAAGGAAAGAAGCAGTTCTACTCCAACCTTGACATCAAGCAGGCAGAAAAGGCTAGGTGACTACAGGAAACAATTGGTTTCCCCAGTACCAAAGAGCTCCTATGCATGACTAACAGCAACCAAATACAGAACTGTAGCGTGACTCGCGGGGATGTACAGATTACCGAGGATATTTATGGTGTGAATACCAACATTGTTAAAGGTGAGACAGTTTGCCGGCAACCACAACACGTGCGGGAAGATCTGTCACCAGTCCCGCCTGGTATCCTCACCAACTACCGGAACGTCGCCCTTGGTATTGATGTGTACACAGTGAATGGAATCAAGTTTTTCCGCACAATCTCTCCTCACATTCGATTCAGAACCAGCCAAGCCATCAATGATGCCAGGAAAGGGACCCTCATGGAGTGTATCCAAGCTGTCATCGGGCTCTACGCCAAGCGGGGATTTGTTGTCACCCAATTACTTTGAACATGAGCCATTCATCAAACGGGACAATTGGACCAACAAAGAACGGTGCCAGTGCACGTTTGCAGCGGTCCCATTCAATCACATACCCCGCCGTATGGTCATTGAGCTAGTAAACTGGGTCAATTTTTGGCCCAATCACTCCACTGAAACTAGTGGGTCATTGGGGGCATTCTCAGCTCATGAGATTATAACAGGACACAAGCTACACGCCGACCACCACTGTAAATTCCAATTTGGGGACTACGTTCTTGGGCACGAGGAAGCCAACGACAACTCAATGAACCCTAGGGTCATCGATGCCATTTACCTTTGGCCATCCAACAACAAACAAGGGGGATTTTTCCTTTTTGACCTCAAAACCCGACGCCGCGTCCATCAGCACTCTGCAACCCTTGCCTGTATGGCAGACACCATTATCCAATGCGTCCATGATATCGCCAATGAACAACACACGCTCTCTGGCCTCATCTTTGGTGACCGGCACGGTCAGACTGCCATCCTTGACCTTGACACTGCCTCTATCAGCAGCTCTGATGATGCCACAGATGGCTCATACCACCCGCTCTATCAGCAGCTCCGATGATGCCACAGATGGCTCATACCACCCGGATTCTGCTGACAATGCCACGGCCGACACCATCCTCACAGGCCGAGTGTCCCATGAAAGCCGTTCTGATGGCGTTATTGAGGATCATGTTTCCATCGCTGACACCATTAGTACCCCAACCCCGATGGTTGACCATCTAGAATTTTCACACAACAGATGACACCACATCTGCAGCAGCCACAACAAAGAACACAGCAGCAGAAGCAATGATAGCTGACAACAAAATGGATGCAGACGCTCTTTCGTCCGTGCACACCAACAAGCACTCCTCAACGGACCACCACGCGGCCACGACCGGCGCGCCGGATACGCACGCGGCTGACAACCTGTTGTCTACGGACAATCGTATGCAGGATTCCAACAACAATGACAGGAACACTACTACTACTACTACTACTATTGTTGAGCCAGCACCTGCTGCTGTTGCGCCTGGCGACGAGGAGCCTGTGCAGGGTGGGGCGCCCATACTACCTGAGCGTCGATACAATTTAAGACCCGCGGTGCTGGTTCCTCAGCGAGCACACAATGACAAGTTCTTTCAGGCCGCCGATGGTATTATTTTCCTTCTGAATCCGATCCGTTGAAGGTCTGATTCAAAGGCTTCTGAAGAACAGCAACGCTGCGTTAGTGTGTTAGTAGACGAACGATTGTACTCTACGCGTGACAATTGTGTTTGGATACTTTCGGCAACGGATAATCGGACTACAGGCAAGACTAGGGAAACGCCAGATCTCTTCTTGCTGTGACTTGTTCAGATTGCAGCGAGACAGACCTTAGTATGTAGATTACAAGTAGTTGGTAGCAACTAGTGTGAATTTTGGGATATAAATCAGTTGAATGTTAAAAGTATGAGATAAAGTGAAATCTTACCAAAATGCAAGATATCTCTTTTATTGAGATGAATACGTTGCAACTGCTGTTGCGTAGTGATGAGATTACTTGCTGATTATTTCCGTACATGTATTGGTCGTTGACCATATATATCTGTATGCATGTATATATACTGTGTGAGAATCACACGCCAACGGTTTTCTTCTCTTGTTCCGTTAGGAAGACTCCATGAATTGTTTATCATTAAGGTCAGGAATTGCTCCCGTAGCTCGTGTGATATTTTATGAAGTCAGAGTTTGCTCACCGAAGAACGATGGCAATACTGTAAAACAGGGATTGCTCACCGTTGATGCGTGATGGGAATCGATGCACCGTGGGAATCGATATGGCGTGGGAATCGATTACTTAGATGAATACGGGACTCATGGATTCGTACGAATAGGGTATCTACCATCTGGTAGCTTTGGTACTTCTGGTCACGAAAGGAATTTAATACTCCCCATGTCTCCTTGTGAAAGGTCATCACGCTCTACATGATGCTTCCATCATCTTGGAGAAGGTCGCCGGTATTCCCACAAAAGTGGAAGATGGGCTTGAGCAGTGGATACACAACTGAGTGTCCCCAATGCTTGGTGGGAATATCTGCACAGTTATCCTTACCTGGGATGTGCATCATTAAAATGAAACCTCTCGTTATCATGCTCCGTACGTAGTGAAACGATAGAATGTTATGACGCTTATGCAACCTTGCGTAAGGAAAGGTCGACGTTTGAATCATCTTTTCGTTATCACCCCAAGAGTAGGAGATATCATGGACTCGTGTTCCAAGGTATCGGAATGAGTGGCGTAGATCGACGATTTGTTCGATGCAAGTTCTTCCTGCAACAAATTCGGCTCCAAAGGTGGCTGTTTCCGTAGTAGACTGCTTCTTCGAGAACCACATCATGGGAGTCTTGTTCGCGAAATGAAGAATGCCGGTTACAGCCTTACCACTAAGAATATCATGCATGAGGTTGGCATCATAGAAATGTGTCAACACTACTGTCTTCCCAAGCGGTGCAGGAGCATCGTCGGGTAGCTCTTCAGAATGCTCCCCATAGACGGTGTTGGACCAGTCGATGGTGTCGGGTTTAGTCAATATAAAATTGGGGGGTTCCACGCGGAATCTGATTTTAAAATGTCTAAACTTGGAGATATATCCATAGATACGTTTGGCACGTTCGAGATGCCCATCTCGTGGTTGAGCTCTGAAACTGGAGAGTGTCATCACGGCTGTTTGTACATCAAAACGGCCAATAGCGATGATCCATTGGAGTGAACCGATCATACTTTGGTATTTCTGTATACCAGTTTCTTCGAGAAAGGCTGAGGAGTCCAATTCGGGATGATCGTTCTCTGCAATGGGTGATTGGAACCTAGTGCTAGGTTTGCATCCGAACATTTGTTCGTAAGACGCTTCCATCTTTTTGATGAACTTTATGGGATTCATGCAGAGAACACCATGCGCGTCGCGCTCAAATCCGCAACCTAGGTGGAAGTTCATAGGTCCGGATCCCTTCAGTTTGAAGTTGTATGGTGACGACTGCAATATCTTCAAGAAGGAATTGGGATCTGCCATGCAGAGACATAGGTCATCGACATATGTGCATATAAGTTCATATACACGTTCACCATGCTTGTTCGTTCCAGGCTTGAGGAATATTTCCAGTTCTGCTCGGGATCTTTCCAAGCCGAGTTCGATGAGACAAGCCGCGAGTAAGTCTCCAAAACACTTGCCTGAAGATCTGAGGCCATATAGGGCTTTGTAAATGATCAATAGGTGACCTTCCAGCGATCCGAATTTGGGACCTGCCTTGATGCATACTTTCTCGCAGGTAACTGCTTCTAGGTAGGCATTACCTATGTCGGTACCCCATGCTTCCAGGTTGTTCAGTTCAGCTAGGAATAGGCACATACGTAGGCCGCGAAGAGATACTACACCTGCGTAAACACTGTGGATAGGGGCCTCAGTGAGATTACCGTTAGCAACGAGACGAGCCTTGTGTCTACCGTCGTGCTTGACAGCGTATATCATGTGTACTTTGATCTGTTGGAACCCGGGGGGAATGGAACTTGCCTTGTACACGCCTTTATCAATGAATGTATTGTATTCATTGAGTTGTGCCATTTCCAGAGTGGTGGCATCTTCCCATTTGGTGTTGCCGTTGGCTTGATCAAATCGGAGGGCTTCTTCGTGGTTACGAGGTACTTTGAATCCGTATTGGTACTGTGGAGTTGTACGGAAAGAACGAAGTTTGGCTTGGTGCACGAGCCGATCAAGTTTCTTGGTTCGTCGTGCTAGGTTGGTGATTCGCTTAAGGCGTTTCCAACCCGGGAGGTCAAGTAAGTTGTTGTCTTTCCCATATTTCGCAACGGTGGCAGGGTCATCGACCGCAATGTTGGCCAGAGGTTCATATGTGCGTTCCATATTTTCCCATTCAATCCAAAGGTTATACTTGGAGCCTTTGTACTGGGGGTGCTTGTTATCCAGTGGACCTTGGTGTCCTAGGATGCGGCGAAATGACCAAAGTTTGCCGTCTTCTTGTGTTGAATCACGATGGATGTAATTCATGACATCATTGTATGCAATGATATCATTAAGTTCGTCATCAGAGTGTTTGCACTTGAACAATGATGAAGTCTTTGTTGCGTTCAAGACTGTCTTCTACATCGGCGATGGTAAGACGCTTCCGGGTGCCATCGGGGTTGGTTACAAGGAAGGATCGTCCTTGTAGATCGGCAATCGGGACCGTAGGAATGGTAATTGGTTTACCATCATCGTCAAATTGTGCATTACCTTCTTTGTCGGTAACAACTACCTGTGATGGGTCTACTGAAGGAGTAGCGGGGTTGGTGTGTGGAGTTGTGACGTCACTAACATCAAAGTATGCTAATTCCGGTGGATCAAAATCATCTTCAGTAAGGAGAACGCCATCGGAGGTCTTGCTGAAGATGTGTGTCGTAGGGGACCATCAAAACTCTCCCCATAGTTGTTAGGGAGTGGAGAAGGTGACCAGCTCGGGCTGTCATCGACCTTCTTATAAAGAAAGCTCGGTAACGAGGGGTGGGCGGGTGGTTGAAGAATAGGTTGAGTGTCAGATGTGGGAAGCGTCGTACCTGGTTGTTCGTTGGGTACAGATGGGATGGTGTCATCTGCAGTGTCAGAATCAGCGGGTGAAACGCTAGGGGGAACTGAGCTGCCCTGTTGTGTAGACTTGTAAATGGGGTTATTCTGAGTGGTATGCTCCCCATGTTTGAATGCTGGAGCATCTCCAGTGGCGTATAAACGGGGCAAGGAATCCTTGGCGTTACGTCATTTGATGAAACCATCATCAGTGAATAGGCCCGCGCGTTTGTTGCGGGACTCAGGCGTAAGAGCAGAGCGGACACCAGACCCGTCAAGTAACTTCTTGGTAACGGGATCCCAGATTCGGAAGCAGAGTCCATTGCCAACATGTTCGGCGATGCCAACGAAGTAACCTAAACGTTCGGTAGACTGGGTACCGAAAGGGGAGTCGTTGGTCTTGAAATAAACAGGTTCAAACCAGAAGAAACTGGTGTATGCGCTGATGTCGCCAAGTGTACCGGTAGCAATGAAGACCGGTTGTTTGTCGGACAGCGTAGGATCAGAAATAATATTGAGGAGACCAGCGACGTATGTCATGCACAGTAGCCACAGATGTGGTGGTGTGCCTGTACAATCCATGACGCGATTGACAATGCGCTTGAACGTTTGATATCGACGTTCGAATTGATTCTGTTGTTGGTGATAAGGTTCACTTTGCCAGAGCCCAATCCATAGCATTTTGAGATAATCGACGACCTTCTTACTAGATTGATAGTTACCGTGGTCGCAAAGGAGGCAAATGGGCCTGCCCCATTTTCGAACAAAGTTCTGGAAGCAAGATAGAAAATCGCCGGTGGTACGCATTTCTTCAACGTGTATAATATGTGACTTTCGGCCGAAGAAGATCTGAGCAATCTTGGAGCCACCATCAATTGCTGGGACATCCGAATAGACAGCATCGGACATAACGTCGTCATTGAAGGGTCGAACGTTCATGGCCGGTTGTGGGAAATGGAAAGGTTTGAAAATGTTTCCATCAGGGCTAACCGCTAATGAACCATATTGGGTTGAGTTTTCAAACGTGGCTTTGATGTGATCAGTGGAAACCCAACAAAAGAAAGGTTTCAGGGATAAGTAGTCATGTTCGTTGGGGTATCTCTCACGGGGCGTAGCTGCAATACGTGTAGTATCACTGGCAGTACAATCCGTTGGAAACGCAGTGACTGTTCCAGAGGCTTCAGGTAGAGTGCAGCATGCAAGGCGTTCCTGGTGAATGTAGTCTGTGGAAGTAAGCCAAAATGAGCGATCGTTGGTTCTATGATCATCAATAGGAAGGAAGGGAGATCGAGTGGATTGGCTGGAATATGAACTGAGGGATGTGACCGTGGAGGAGCCGGGTGATACAGAGATATCCAATCCTTCAAGACAACGTGGGTTTCCATATTCGTCGTAATCGGCATATGGGAGTTGCTGTGGCTGAGGAGGATATTTCTGGAGAAATTGTTCATCCTTTGCACTGATGGTGGTATCAAGAACAGATGGGTCCCAATTCTTATCGGATGTCATGATAACATGTGGGAGTGTGTCAAACTCAACAGTCGTGTACTTTCGCATCGCAAGGTATGGTAAACCATGTCGTATGCTAAGAGGCAGTGCATATCCATCGGAGGTGGTGATTACCTGTCCACCGCCCGCTTTGATGGATGTGTCATCGACAGTGGAAAAATATGCCTCCATCTGGCCGGAGGACAATATAGAAGGGTGTCGTCCTGTATAGGCACATTCATTGAAAATGAGGATGACGGGACCTCTGTTCGATATGGAATAAGCTCCGCATGTAGCAATGGGAATATTTTGTACCTGGTGGTTGTTAATGCCGGTGACATTGACATATCGTGGTGGGATATCCTTGGAGATGAGGCATGCATCATTGCTGATGATGCAACCATTTGCGCCGCGATCGACCATGGCAAAACCAGGACTAGTAACCGTAGTTTTGTGTATGCGGTATGTGTACGACGTTACTGGACTATCGTTAGGGAAGGTCAGATCATCGTCAGGATCATACCACTGGTGAAAATTGGTGGAATAGGAGGATGTTCCTACAGGTATTTGGGTGTCACCGTCCTTTTTGTACCAAATGTCAGGGTTTTTGGAGAGGAATCGAGCGGGATGCGCGGGTGACACGGAAGACTTGAGAGGTCGTTGGTCCTTGGATGAAGAGGTTTTTGATTTGTATACACCTAATGATGCATGGAAAACACCTCTACGATCATTTTCTACAGCAGGATGTAGATCTGCTGCGGAATTGGCATGTTCATCTTTGTTCGAAGTATCGTCTTCTCGGAATGATACCGAGTGTCCATGTTGATATGCCTTCCGGGTGATGGGTTTGACATTGTTGGGGTCAGGTTGATCCTTTGAGAGTAAGTCGTGTCGTAACGATGCGACCACGATTTTCTTGCCTTCCGGAGAAAAGCTTAGCCAACTCTTCATGTCCTGACGTGACAGGGCCTTCCATATGTTTGTAGGCAGCCGCGTGGTAGGGTCAGGGGTACGTCCAGCCTTAAATACCGCATAGTCTTGATAGTCTCCTTCAAATTCGATAGGGAGAGCATAGTCATCTTGGTTTTGGCTTTGTTCAGATGAGAAGTCATGAACGTGTGCACGTACAGTCGACTGAGGAGCAGCCATCGCGGACTGGGAATCGAGTCGAGTTGCTTCGAGTAAAAGCGTGATTTTAAGTTTGTGAATAGCAGCTGCTTCAGCGACTGCATCAGTCACGGTGCTATTTGCCCCACCTGGATCCTTGACTTTGGCAAACTGTTCACTTAACTGAAAGCTGGAATAGCATGCCTGACATAATGCTGATTTTGCAGTATGGTACTCAAGAGGCTTGTTGGGAGGACGGAGCTTATTGAGGTGATTTAATTCATCAAACCAATGTGTAATGAATTTCACTTTGGATTCTTTCCAATTGTTGAGATTCAACTTTAGCAACGCTTGTAGCTGAGTCGAATTGTCATATACCTTGGCTTTTGATTCGCTGTGAAGGTTGACGAAATCGAAGTATGCTTTGCGTCCATCACGAGTGGTAGAATGGCTGTGTACACACGATGCAGAAAGATCGCTTTTGAAGACTTCCAACATTAGTACCCAGAAGAAGGCACACTGTTTGAGGAAAAGATCACGGGTATAACCCAGAAGCGCAGCTGGAGGCCAAGTTTCATCAAGGAATGTCTCTGTGTCGATGTCGTATGCCTCGAGTTTAGCTTTGAAACCTACGAGCCAATGTTCGAATCTTGAGTCGTTCGTGAGGGGAGTAAAAGACTTTTCATCCCGTGCTTTTCGGCACCAAGATTCGTACTTTACCTGCTGAGGTGACTTTTTGTTACTTCCCGGCGGAGGAGATGGAGGGTTCAGAGCAGATTTGTTCCGCATGCGTAGGGCACGTTCTGTGCGGAATGGTTGGAATTCCTTATATGTATATGATTTTACATCTTTCCAACCTTTCTCTTCTTCTTGTAGATCGATATCGTCTTCTTGTAGATCGATAGCGAACTCCGCAAGTGCCTCTATGCTCCTTTGAATGGATCGAGGGATATGCGTTGGTAGTCCTCCCTCAGTATAGGTAAGCTCGCGTGCAAAATCCGGTTCGACAAGTGCGTCGAGGAATGCATTCCACTCGCATAATCCGCCTTCCTTGAGAGCTAAACACAACTTACTATTAGCCTCACTTGTTACGTTGAGTAGGGATACAAGTATCGTCTTCATATCAGTATCAAAACTGGGAAAGTGGTTGGCAGTAGTAACTTCGACATCACCTGTGTTCTCCTCGCCCCCAAATACATTGGCGGGCATTATCGGTATGTTTGGCATTTGTGACGGTTCCGATCCTTCGAAAGAATTGCGCGGTGACTGAGAATGAGAACTGCTTCATGTACGATGTGCGATTGGCATATGCCAGCGTAGGGATTGTATTCAATTCCGTTCCTGTTCCTTTTTGTGTGCAAGCCACCTTAGAGCTTGCGACTGTTAATCTGGTCATCGATGCCATTTACCTTTTGCCATCCAACAACAAACAAGGGGGATTTTTCCTTTTTGACCTCAAAACCCGACGCCGCGTCCATCAGCACTCTGCAACCCTTGCCTGTATGGCAGACACCATTATCCAATGCGTCCATGATATCGCCAATGAACAACACACGCTCTCTGGCCTCATCTTTGGTGACCGGCACGGTCAGACTGCCATCCTTGACCTTGACACTGCCTCTATCAGCAGCTCTGATGATGCCACAGATGGCTCATACCACCCGCTCTATCAGCAGCTCCGATGATGCCACAGATGGCTCATACCACCCGGATTCTGCTGACAATGCCACGGCCGACACCATCCTCACAGGCCGAGTGTCCCATGAAAGCCGTTCTGATGGCGTTATTGAGGATCATGTTTCCATCGCTGACACCATTAGTACCCCAACCCCGATGGTTGACCATCTAGAATTTTCACACAACAGATGACACCACATCTGCAGCAGCCACAACAAAGAACACAGCAGCAGAAGCAATGATAGCTGACAACAAAATGGATGCAGACGCTCTTTCGTCCGTGCACACCAACAAGCACTCCTCAACGGACCACCACGCGGCCACGACCGGCGCGCCGGATACGCACGCGGCTGACAACCTGTTGTCTACGGACAATCGTATGCAGGATTCCAACAACAATGACAGGAACACTACTACTACTACTATTGTTGAGCCAGCACCTGCTGCTGTTGCGCCTGGCGACGAGGAGCCTGTGCAGGGTGGGGCGCCCATACTACCTGAGCGTCGATACAATTTAAGACCCGCGGTGCTGGTTCCTCAGCGAGCACACAATGACAAGTTCTTTCAGGCCGCCGATGGTATTATTTTCCTTCTGAATCCGATCCGTTGAAGGTCTGATTCAAAGGCTTCTGAAGAACAGCAACGCTGCGTTAGTGTGTTAGTAGACGAACGATTGTACTCTACGCGTGACAATTGTGTTTGGATACTTTCGGCAACAGATAATCGGACTACAGGCGAGACTAGGGAAACGCCAGATCTCTTCTTGCTGTGACTTGTTCAGATTGCAGCGAGACAGACCTTAGTATGTAGATTACAAGTAGTTGGTAGCAACTAGTGTGAATTTTGGGATATAAATCAGTTGAATGTTAAAAGTATGAGATAAAGTGAAATCTTACCAAAATGCAAGATATCTCTTTTATTGAGATGAATACGTTGCAACTGCTGTTGCGTAGTGATGAGATTACTTGCTGATTATTTCCGTACATGTATTGGTCGTTGACCATATATATCTGTATGCATGTATATATACTGTGTGAGAATCACACGCCAACGGTTTTCTTCTCTTGTTCCGTTAGGAAGACTCCATGAATTGTTTATCATTAAGGTCAGGAATTGCTCCCGTAGCTCGTGTGATATTTTATGAAGTCAGAGTTTGCTCACCAAAGAACGATGGCAATACTGTAAAACAGGGATTGCTCACCGTTGATGCGTGATGGGAATCGATGCACCGTGGGAATCGATATGGCGTGGGAATCGATTACTTTGATTGATACGGGACTCATGGATTCGTACGAATAGGGTATCTACCATCTGGTAGCTTTGGTACTTCTGGTCACGAAAGGAATTTAATAGATGGATACAAAGGGGTGACCAAGCCACGAGCACCGTTCATTCTTCTCCGCAGGTTTTCGCTCCGCCATCAAGACTCTTGAACGAGACCACCAGCACGCCATGATTGGTGTGCTGCTGCTGGTGGTGGTTGCATCAGCTCTAGAAGAACAATACAACAAGCTGGACGCATCCCTTCTTGTAACCAAGAACAAGCAATAATAATGTTATGGTGTTAAAAAAGGTTTGGAAATATTTGGTGATCTCGGAGTGGAAGCCATTCTCACCAGTGACCTGCAACAGATGATGCATGACACGGTGGAGGTCGTCGCACCCATCCATCCAAGAAAGGACATCATGACAAGAAGAGAACAAATAAAACGATCACTGCAATATTTACTGTTTCTCAAACGCAACAAGAACAAGAAGCGCTGCGGGAAGGTCAAGGCAAGGGGGGGGTGCTGATGGAAGGATCCAAAGAGAGCTCATCTCTAAGGAAGAAGCCTCGTCTCCCACCGTCTCACTACTAGTAGCTAGTACTACTAGTATATGCACTTACTATGCTATCATGTTTGATCGGCGCAATCGAAGAAAGAGAGGAAAGAGAAGTCGCCACCGCCGATAGTATTCCAGGGGCATTTCTCCAAACACCACCACCAATGCCAGAGGGTGAAGATGTTTTCATTCGACTGAATGGAACAACAACAATGGCAGAGTTACGGACCCAAATTGATCCACACTTGTTGTACAAGAAATTCCTAGTCAACAGCAGAGGAGGACGCAAAGTGATGTTTGTGAAGGAAGGCTAGTTAGCAAGAAAGCTATCAACGGAACGTTCAGAGCGGCAATCCTATTCTGGGAGAAATTACTAGTCGCATATCTGAAAGCAGAATGTTTCAAAGCCAGCCCCTACTAGTACAAAATGATGTGTACCACGAATAAGATGGTGGTGAATGGGCACCAGATGACCACCAGCATTGTGTGGCAAGTTGATGATCTAAAAATCTCACACAAAGACAAGAAAGAAGCAGTCGACAACATACTAGTAGTAGTGAAACTCAACGAGGAAGAGGAGTTCGGAACAATAATCAAACCACTATCATCCGTGACGCGAGGCAAGATACATGAATATGTTGTAGGCATGCTGGTGACGACCATTGACTAGTAGTACAGTGAAAAAGGAAAAGCCAAGAAGTTCGGCATGTTTGATTACATTGCAGAAGTGCTACTACTAGTAGTAGACAGTCTCCGTGAATGCCCAAAGGACGATCATAGTAGTACTAAGACCGCTACAACAACACCAGCAGCGATCCACCACCTGTTTGACGTGGCAACGGATGGGGGGGGAACTCCTCAACCATCGGGACAGCGAGGATTTCCATTCCTGTGTGGCAAAGCTACTATTCATTGCAAAACGGGCACAGCCAGACATACAAACACCGGAAGCATTCCTAGTATGTACCACCAGAGGAGTACTACAGAAACCAGATATCCACGACCTGAAGAAACTAAAGAGAGGAGTGCTTGTTAGTAGCTACTAGTAGTAGCAGCATAGTACTACCTGCGGGAAACCATTGCACTACTACCACTACTAGTTCTCGGGTGGGACGGAACTGCTGGCAACTTCTACTACTATTGGTACGTGGATGCATCATTCTTTGCCGTACACTTGTCAGATACGAGGAGGAGCCACACCGGCGCAGTGCTCAGAACGGGGCAGAGCAGAGCAGAGCAGGGCAGGGCAGGGCGCGGTCCTGTGGTGGTCTATACACTATCTGTCAATGCCAACACAACCAAGCAAAAGCAAGCTCAACAGAAAAAGCTCCACCGAGGCCGAGGTGGTGGCGGTGGGCGTTGATGACGAATGATCACCACCTACCATTTAATACTACCATCGGGTGGCGGTACTAGTAGTAGTACTACTACCTACAATGGCAGGGTTTGTTACCACCATGATGATGATGCTCAACAACAAGGGTGCAACCCACCATCCAACCAACGGTAGTGACGCCCCAACCAAGAATTCCGTTCTTGGTGAATAGAACATCCTCTACCAGGGGGGCTTATATTCACTGCTAATTAACCGCTAGCCCACTCCGCTCCGCGCCTGGAATCATACAGTCTATAATATATCATTAAGAGTAGTAGGATACTAGTACCGGTACGACCTAATTTTCAAAAGTGTACGTTCGTAGGTAGTGAAGTACGTACTTCGTAGCTTTTAAAAGTGTACCGGTAAAGTTGACCGCGGTCCATCGTACTTTCTAGATTGTTGTGTTGCTATCACTCACATACGTTTGTGATAGCCTCAGTAGCCTACCTACTTGTAGTACTGGATGTGCAGTGTTTATAGTTCATACGTGTGTTGGTGGGTTAAGCAATGCTAGAGGGGGATCCGGGAAATGCCAGCCTGTGGCTAGTTTTTGCAGGCTGGTCCGGTCCCGAGTTGCTTTGCCCACACACCGGCGCACAGCTTTGGCTGTTAAGCCTTTTCTGCCAGTAGGCCATAGGCCACAGGGTGGGAGCTGGAGGGAGATGAACCGGGAGGATCTTGGGGAGGACAGCGAGGGTGGGAGAATCATCATGGAGGATTCAGAAAGGAGGAGTCCCCAGAGGGGGATCAGAGAGAGCTGCCAGGGGGAGTGGGGGCCGCAGCCGGCACCCACTCCTCTGGCAGGAAGGAGTATGTGCCATTGTTGAACATTACAGAGGCAAGGTTCTTGAAAATGGGGAGGGACTGTTGATGGAGGTACCTCATCATGCAATCACTGTGCCAACGTGCAAGGAGCTTGATGACATTAGAATCACATTTGCCCTGGAGCAGGGCCATAGCCCCTCCCGCTCGAAGGGAACGGGCAGAGATGGCTGCAGGGGAGATTCCCGTGGTGGGGTAGAGAGTCTGGGCATAGACTCGCATGGAGGAAGTGACTGTTGCTGCTCGTACCAGGGTGAGGACCCCATTGTCAAAGTAACTGGCCAGCTTGAGGGATGGGCTGAAGGGAGAGCGGGAAGAGCAACAGCGTCGGAGATGAAGGACCTGGCGAGCGAGCGCAAGCTGCCACAGGGCAGCAGAGGGAGTCACCACTTCGTGCATGAGCCACTACCTCACCCTTGTCCCCATTCTTCTGGGTGGTGAAGGTGAGGGTAACAGAGGTAGCAGCAAGGAGCTCATGCTCAGGGCCATCATGGTGGACAATTTTGGAGCCAAGGTAGAAGGAGACCTCCCGGAGGTGGAAGGCTTGGTCATCTCTGGTAGTACCCGTGTACTCACCAGGTCGGAGGCAGAAGAAGAAGGCTATGCAGATCATGTTGGCAATGGCCTGTCTGGCAGGGGAAGGGTAGTCATGGTATGCAAATCGCAGGGCATGCATGACAAGGGTGATTGGGACTGGTTTGACCTGGCAAGGTGCGGGGTCCAATTTGGCATAGGCCCTGAACTGGGCAGTTAGCCTGAAGTCAAGACTGCCAGTTGAGTTGGTTCTGGGGTCTTTGGCCCCCAAGCGGGCCAGCGTCTGGCCCACTGACCTGAGGGTGTCCGATACTGTGCGAGATCTGATGGGCTTGCGGCTACAGGAGAGCCGGCCATCATGGAGGCGCTGGGCAAAGACTTGGAGGATGGGGATTGGATCTGTAACAGAGTGGAGGGTTGGTTCAAAGCCTTGAGACAAACAGAATTGAACCCATTGAGTCCAATGGGCATCCTTTCTGCGGGCATAGAGTTCAGTGACTGAAGCTCGCATGGTCTTCTGGATAGAGCTAAGGTCAGAGCAGAATGCATCTGAGGCTTCAGGGGACATAAGATCCAGGGCAAGTCCTGGGGGTAGGTGGTGTTGAAATGATTGAGAAGGGCAGTGTCAGAGAGGTCAGAGCGAGAGAGCAAATCAGCTAGGTGATTCACAGGGCCAGGGATGTAATCCCTGAGGGGGACATATTGGTGGAGCCGCTGGTGTAGGGACTGGAAGCGCAGTAGGTAAGCGGCTGGCCCAGTAGTGGTAGTGGCGCCTTTCCGTTGCCAGTAGACAGCCGCTGTGTTGTCGTAGCAATTGTGGGTGGTCCTGGATTGGACACAAGCAGCTTGGGCAAGGATGTCATTGTGGGCAATGGAACCAGCGAGCTCAAGGTCACTGTTGGTGATGGTGCCATTGGGGTTGTCAAAGGTGACTAATTGGGAGGAGACCCACCTGGGGAATGCATGCCTCCACATGATGGGCTGCACCGCGCCGGTGGGAAGGGGGACAAAATGAATGCCCCCCATGCCCAGCCCAGAGGCATCACAAGCGCCCAAGGTGGCAGGGAAAGGATCTGGCACCAGTTCTGCAATGGAAGTAGGCCGGTGGGATAGATCATTGGCCAGCCATTGGAAGTCCCTGAGGAAGCGATGGACGCGCTTGGTGAGCCGGATGCGCTGCCGGCCAAGGTCTTGGTGTGGCAAGGCTTCTTGGAGGATGGAGAAGAGGCCCAAGGAGCCAGGGATGGCAATTGCCATAGATCGGAGTTCGCCCAGCACTTGGTGCCATTGTTGGAGGGGGACATGGCGCTGCTTGGGAGTGATGGAATGCAAGATCTCCTGTAGACGGGCCACTCAATGGGGGGGGAGGGGGAGGGTGTTGTTGATGGAATTGATGAGCCAGCCAAGGATAACCTTCTTGGTAGTCCAAGTGGCGTCACCTTGGAGCATTTTCTTGAGGGAAGCTGGTTCCTGGCGGAAGGGGGTGTCAGAGGCATCTAGTGGCCTGAAGACCTTGTCCAGGGACTGGAAGAGCACGCGCTTGACGGCGCGGCGGGTCCATTTATTGCCCTGAGCTAGGCCACAGAAGTCATCCACATAGACATCCCAGTATCGGACCGGCTGCTTGCTGGGGGTGGTGCTATGGGGGGCGCGTTGGGCGGCCTTGGGAGGGGGATCCGACGGGATTGCAATTGGGAGGGGTGGAGCTGGGGCTTCAGAGGGGAGATCCAATCGATGGGGGGTGAGCCTGGCCTCGGCCAGCCCTTTGGAGAGGGTGGCGTTGGCCATGTCGGCAATGGTTTCCGTGAAGGCACAGAAGTTGGGGGGACTGGATTTCCATCCCATGGGGTTTGTGAGGGGGATGCCAATGAGAGGCGCCTCTCCCGGACGATGGGGGAAAAGGACGCCGAGCTTCATGGTGTCCTCCGGTTGTAACTGGACCCGATAGAAGCCATCCGCGAGGTCAATCTTGGACATGTAGACTGGGCCAAACCGAGGGTGTGCCCGGTGGATCTTGGTAAGGAGCCGGGGAAGTGTGCGTCCAAATTGCATGGAGTCAGCAGGGGCGAGCGGGAGGGTGTCTTGGTTAACCTCAGAGTAGGTGTAATCAGAGATCATTCGGGGGCGTCGGCCTCGCTGTGGGACTAGTCCCAGAGGGCTCAGACGCAGGCCTGGAAGGTCTTGGATGAGGCTGGCGGGGAGGACAGTCCATTGTTGCTTGTCCATCATGTCGGCATATTCCTCGCAAAGGAAGGCGATGCCCTGCCGGGAGGATTGGTGGGGACCCCGTTTGAGGGCCCCAGCAATCCTGGCCGTGTCCCAAGGGGGGTTGAACATGGAGGCAGGAGTGCTCTGCGTCCTGAAGTGGGCTAAAAGGTGACCGGCTGGGTGGGGGAGCGCACCCACATCCGGGTGGATATCACCTTGTCCCCTGATGGTCCAGATGAAGTCCCCCCAATCAGCGCTGTTGTGGTACACAGAGATGGCTCGGGTGACATGCGCGTCGAGCTGGTCCCTGGGGTAGCTACGAGTGGCGGCCAGCTTGGTGGCATGCACGTCGAGCCGGTCCCTGGGGTAGCTACGAGTAGCGGCCAGCGCGTTGCTGGGAGGAGATGGAGGAGTTGGAGGGGAGGGGGAATGTCCCTGAGGAGATGGAGGAGCTGCCAGCACGGCGCTGGGAGGGGAGGGGGAATGTTCCCGCGGAGGAGGAGATCGCGGCCGTGAGCCGGGAAGAGAACAACCCAGTCCGGCGCTCGGCGGAGGTGAGCCCAGCCTGGTGCTGGGGGAAGGAGGAGATCCCATGTAGCTGGGTGGAGAAGAGCCCAGCGCGGCGCCGGGTGGCTGCCTGGTGGGGGAAGGGGGTGGAGATCCCAGTCAGGAGCTGGGTGGAGAATATCCCAGCGCGGCGCTGGGTGGAGGAGGATCGAGGGGGGGGTCAAACAGTCGAGGGAGAACGCGTGTGGGGTGCTTACCTAGATCGTGAGGGAGGGGCGGACTGAACTGTGGCGCCCGAGGGGTGGGGTGATTGGGTGGGGGCGCGGTCGGGGCCCCCGTGGCAAGTAGATTGAGGGGCGCCGCGCCAAGTGAATGGCGCTTGCCAGGTCTTCAGGCAGCATAGGCTTCCTGGCACCATTCCCAGAGCAGTTCCTGCTCTGCTGGCGTGATGTCGACGTGGTCATGAAGATGGCGGCAGCCGGAGAAGCAGCGGCCTCTGATGTGCCAGGAATGGCAGCGTTCTTTGCCATCGGGGCGTTTGAGAGGGGGTTTGCCCTTGGCTTTCATGGAGGAGATGACCACTCTCATTGCTTTGTTTTTGATCTTAGCAGTGATGGGGTTGGATTGGTCCGAGAGTCTGGGATCTCTGTTGGGATTGAGTCTCTGGTCCTCGTTGTTGGAGGGACGCTGGTTGCCCACCCCCCCGTTGGTGGGGGTGGGGGGGTGGGGGGCTGCCGGAGCTTCCCTTCTGTGGCCGGTTTGGCTGCTGGAGGGCTCTCAAGGCATCGACATTGGACACGTTTGAGAGCCAGTTGAGATTCTGAGTCATTCTGAACCGGTGGATGTCTTCCCCAAAGTTGGGGGAAGGGAGTGTGGTGTCGGATTCCCATTGCTCTTCCAGCCAACCCCTCACTCTGACCTGGAAGTAGTACACCACAATGGCCGGGGTGATGCGTTCCCCCACTTCGTCTGCTATTGCACGGCGGAGGGGCATCTGTTGCCACTCTAGCCTGAAGAGACCTCTTTGGTAACACTTGACCACATCATGGGTGGCGCCTAAGAGGGTGGCTAGGACTGCAAGGTAGCTCTTAAGCTGGGTGGTCGCTTCGGTCCAGTTGAGGGGGATGTAGGCTTTGGTCTTCTGCAGTTCCAGGGAGTCCTTGAGGGAGAGGGAATTGCCTTGGGTTGAGATCATGGTGTCATAGGCGGCCACATTGGCCGCCTCCTCATGTTCCCTTTTCAGTGTGGCTGCTGATCCTCCGGGCGGTGTGAAGGCTAGGGGGAGGATTCCATCCGCAACATCAAAAGGGTCAGTTCCATAGAAGTTGCAGTCTTGGAATCTCTTGAGAACTGCTGTGGTGATGAGGGGCGCTTGGATGCCAAGGTTGTAGGCATCTGTGGCCACTTGGCTTTGGAGAATCATGTGTGTCTTCTCATGTCTGCTCTTCTTGGCCCAGGCGGAGTAGATGGGGGGTAGCTCCGCTTCAGATGCTTTGCCACAGAGGAGTAGGAGTCTTTCCGTGTACAGGGGCCCCCAGACTTCCCGGACTGTGTGAAGCTTGGAGGACTCTTGTTTCCTTTGGTCCAGGTTCTCGGTCAGCCTAAGTTGGTTGTCTGTGAGCGCAGCAAAGGCTGCTGTGAGTGTAGGGTCAGTCGGTGTGGACCCCAGGCCGGGCAGGTCTCGTAGTAGGACATTCTTCTTCATATAGGCCCGGAGATATGCCTCAGCCCTAAAGGAAGGGCCCGGTTCTAGGAGCCTGATGGTTCCCAGTAGGGTGGTAGGCTGTGTGCCAACGGCTCGTAGGGTGTCCAGAAGGGGCTTGCAGACCTCGACCAGTCCTTGTTGGAGGATGTGAGGGTGAAGGACTTGGAAAGCCTGTTTGGGTGTGAGGCCCCAACATAGTACCAGCGGGACTAGTTCAAAGGGGAGGAAGCACACCTTGTGCGCTTGGAGCATTTCTGTGTGGGCCATCCCTGCTGGAATAGGGGGGATGTAATCTTGCTCCGGGTTTTGGGCTATTGCAGCCTCATGGTGGGCCATGAGATAAACTCTGCTGGCGGCGGCCCTAGACAGCAGGGAGGCATCCACCTGCACCAGCTCACCTTCCTGGCCTACCAAGTCGTCGATGTAGCCAAAGGAGCTCCCCCGGTTGACTGAGGGTTGAGTGATGGTGCCTGGGTACCGGCGGAGACCATGGATGACCCGGAGCCGGTCTACCCCAGCTGCATCTTCCTGGAAGATCCCTAGGCCTCCAATGGCTTGTGCATCGAAGATATCCAGAAGGAGGGGGAGGAGTTGCGCCCCTTCAGCTTCCGTGAAGAGGGTGTAGATGGCTTGGTAGATATCGCGCCTAGCAAGGGCCTCTCCAAAGGGGCCAGGCCCTTGGAAGAACTCTCTGTAGCTCATTGTCGTGTTGTCGTTGGCCTCGTGTTCTAGCGTCCCAAGCCGATGCTCACGGGTTCTTAGGGGGGGCACGTCGGGCCTTCCGGTGATCACGCGATACGATAGATGACTATCGGACCAAGAGGATTGTACGAGGACAAGAAGGGAGACAATTGGACCTGGAAGGAGTCGAGATTCTTTTGCTAGTAGGCACAATTTCGGCACCCAGCGACTTTGTCCGACGTTCCGAATTTCCAGTACTTAAAACACGTAGACTTCTACGCAAAATCTCTTATACTCTTTTTCCCCTCTATTCCATTCCCAATCCAGATAACAGGCCCCACACCTCCCTTCTGTGACTTTCTCCTGCTGTTGCTGCTATTGGTTGGCCGTCTGCTTGCTGGCTTCCTTTGGTTGGTTGGGCTGTTCCTCGTCGGCATTTCGGTCCGACACATAATTTTCGTTCCGACACATAATTTTCTACGCTGGCCCCAGTACAGTTTCTACGTAGCGTAACCGGCTCATCCTCCATCCTCCACACGACGAGATTGGAATCGCTCGACACGCCGCCAATCTTATCGACTTCTCCTCCGACACGAGACAATTGCACTAACGACAGCGTTACGGTGTCCCCTTGGCTTCACGATCCTTGACTTCGTGATACAGACGACTTCGTGATACAGACAGCCAAGCGCCGTCAAAGCAAGCGTCGTGCAACGAATTCAGCTCCAAAGGTGGCTGTTTCCGTAGTAGACTGCTTCTTCGAGAACGAAGAATTGGTTGAGTGCCAGATGCGTGTGGCGTGGTATCTGGTTGTTTGTCGGCTGCAGATGGAACGGTGTCATCGGCGGTGTCAGAATCAGCAGGTGAACCGTTAGGGGAAACTGAGCTGTTTGGTTTGGTAGACTCGTCAATGAGTTTATTCTGATTGGTATGCTCCCCATGTTTGAAAGCTGGAGCTTCTCCAGTGGCGTATATACGGGGTAAGGAATCCTTTGCGTTACGCCATTTGATGAAACCATCATCAGTAAATAGGCCCGCGCGTTTGTTACGTGACTCAGGTGTAAGAGCAGATCGAACACCGGACCGGTCTAGTAACTTGTTGGTAACTGGATCCCAGATGCGAAAGCAGAGTCCATTGCCAACATGTTCGGCGATGCCGACGAAATGACCTAGGCGTTCTGTAGATTTGGTACCGAAAGGAGAGTCATTGGTCTTGAAATACACAGGTTCAAACCAGAAGAAACTGGTGTATGCGCTGATGTCGCCAAGTGTACCCGTGGCAATGAAGATCAGCTGTTTATCGGACAGCGTAGGGTCAGAGACAACATTGAGGAGATCCGCGACGTATGCCATGCACAGTAACCACATGTGTGGTGGTGTGCCGGTACGATCCATGACGCGATTGACAATGCGTTTGAACGTTTGGTATTGTCATTCGAATTGATTCTGGTGTTGATGGTACGGTTCACTTTGCCAGAGTCCAATCCATAACATTTTTAGGTAATCCATGACTTTCTTACTTGATTGATAGTTACCGTGGTCGCAAAGGAGGCGGATGGGCCTGCCCCATTTTTGAACAAAGTTCTGAAAGCAGGATAGGAAATCGCCGGTGGTACGCATTTCTTCAACGTGTATAATATGTGATTTGCGGCCAAAGAAGATCTGAGCAATCTTGGATCCACCATCAATTGCTGGGACATCTGAATAGACTGCATCGGACATAACATCGTCATTGAAGGGGCGAACGTTCATGGCCGGTTGAGGGGAATGAAACCGTTTGAAAATGTTACCATCAGGGCTAACCGCTAACGAACCGTATTGGGTTGAGTTTTCAAAAGTAACTTTGATGCGATCGGTGGAAACCCAACAAAAGAAAGGTTTCCGGGATAAGTAGTCATGTTTGTTGGGGTATCTTTCGCGGGGCGTAGCTGCAATGCGTGTAGTGTCACTGGCTGTACAATCTGTCGGAAACGCAGTGACTGTTCCAGAGACTGCGGTTGGCGCGCAGCATGCGAGACATTCTTGATGAGCGTAGTCGGTGGAAGTAAGCCAAAAGGAGCGATCGTTGTTCTTATGATCATCAATCGATCACACTAGTTGCTACCAACTACTTGTAATCTACATACTAAGGTCTGTCTCGCTGCAATCTGAATAAGTCACAGCAAGAGGAGATCTGGCGTTTCCCTAGTCTCGCCTGTAGTCCGATTATCCGTTGCCAAAAGTATCCAAACACAATTGTCACGCGTAGAGTACAATCGTTCGTCTACTAACACACTAACACAGCGTTGCTGTTTGTCAGAAGCCTTTGAATCAGACTCTCAACGAATCGGATTCAGAAGGAAAATAATAGACAATTGTGGTTGGATACTTTTGGCAACGGATAATCGGACTACAGGCAAGACTAGGGAAACGCCAGATCTCCTCTTGCTGTGACTTATTCAGATTGCAGCGAGACAGACCTTAGTATGTAGATTACAAGTAGTTGGTAGCAACTAGTGTGAATTTTGGGATATAAATCAGTTGAATGTTAAAAGTATGAGATAAAGTGAAATCTTGCCGAAATGCAAGATATCTCTTTTATTGAGATGAATACGTTGCAACTGCTGTTGCGTAGTGATGAGATTACTTGCTGATTATTTCCGTACATGTATTGGTCGTTGACCATATATATCTGTATGCATGTATATGTATTGTGTGAGAATCACATGCCAACGGTTTTCTTCTCTTGTTCCGTTAGGAAGACTCCATGAAATGTTTATCATTAAGGTCAGGAATTGCTCCCGTAGCTCGTGTGATATTTTATGAAATCAGAGTTTGCTCACCGAAGAACAATGGCAATATCGTAAGACAGGGATTGCTCACCGTTTATGCGCGATGGGAATCGATGCGCCGTGGGAATCGATATGGCGTGGGAATCAATTACTTAGATGAATATGGGACTCATTGATTCATGCGCATAGGGTATCTACCATCTGGTAGCTTTGGTACTTCTGGTCACGAAAGGAATTTAATACTCCCCATGTCTCCTTGTGAAGGGTCATCACGCTCTACATGATGCTTCCATCATCCTGGAGAAGGTTGCCAGTATTACCACAGAAGTGGAATATGGGCCTGAGCAGTGGATACACAACTGAGTGGCTCCAATGCTTGGTGAGAATGTCTGCACAGTTATCCTTACCTGGGATGTGCATCATTAAAATGAAACCTCTCGCTATCATGCTCCGTACGTAGTGAAACGATAGAATGTTATGACGCTTATGCAACCTTGCGTAAGGAAATGTCGACGTTTGGATCATCTTTTTGTTGTCACCCCAGGAGTATGAGATATCATGGACTCGTGTTCCGAGGTATCGGAATGAGTGGGGCAGATCGACAATCTGTTCAATGCAAGTTCTTCCTGCAACAAATTCAGCTCCAAAGGTGGCTGTTTCCGTAGTAGACTGCTTCTTCGAGAACCACATCATGGGAGTCTTGTTCGCGAAATGGAGAATGCCGGTAACTGCCTTGCCACCGAGAATATCATGCATGAGGTTGGCATCATAGAAATGTGTTAACACTACTGTCTTTCCAAGCGGTGCAGGAGCGTCGTCGGGTAGCTCTTCAGAATGCTCCCCATAGACGGTGTTGGACCAGTCGATGGAGTCGGGTTTAGTCAATATAAAATTGGGCGGTTCCACGCGGAATCTGATTTTAAAATGTCTAAACTTGGAGATATATCCATAGATACGTTTAGCACGTTCGAGATGCCCATCTCGTGGCTGAGCTCTGAAACTTGAGAGCGTCATCACGGCTGTTTGTACATCAAAACGGCCAATAGCGATGATCCATTGGAGTGAACCGATCATACTTTGGTATTTCTGTATACCGGTTTCTTCAAGAAAGGCTGAGGAGTCCAATTCAGGATGATCGTTCTCTGCGATGGGTGATTGGAACCTAGTGCTAGGTTTGCATCCGAACATTTGTTCGTAAGATGCTTCCATCTTTTCGATGAACTTTATGGGATTCATGCACAGAACACCATGTTCGTCGCGCTCAAATCCACAGCCTAAGTGAAAGTTCATGGGTCCCGATCCCTTCAATTTGAAGTTATATGGTGACGATTGCAATATCTTCAAGAAGGAATTGGGATCTGCCATGCAGAGACATAGGTCATCGACATATGTGCATATAAGCTCATATACACGTTCACCATGCTTGTTCGTTCCGGGTTTGAGGAATATTTCCGGTTCTGCGCGGGATCTTTCGAAGCCGAGTTCGATGAGACAAGCCGCGAGTAAGTCTCCAAAGCACTTGCCTGAAGACCTGAGACCATATAGGGCTTTGTAAATGACCAACAGGTGACCCTCCAACGATCCGAATTCGGGACCTGCTTTGATGCATACTTTCTCGCAGGTGACTGCTTCTAAGTAGGCGTTACCTATGTCGGTGCCCCATGCTTCTAGATCGTTGAGTTCAGCTAGGAATAGGCACATACGTAGGCCGCGAAGAGATACGACGCCTGCGTAAACACTGTGGATAGGGGCCTCAGTGAGATTACCGTTAGCAACGAGGCGAGCCTTGTGTCTTCCGTCGTGTTTGACAGCGTATATCATGTGTACCTTGATCTGTTGGAATCCCGGGGGAATGGAGCTTGTCTTGTACACGCCTTTATCAATGAATGTATTGTATTCATTGAGTTGTGCCATTTCCAGAGTGGTGGCATCTTCCCATTTGGTGTTGCCGTTGGCTTGATCAAATCGGAGGGCTTCTTCGTGGTTACGAGGCACTTTGAATCCATATTGATACTGCGGAGTGGTACGGAAAGAACGTAGTTTGGCTTGGTGCACGAGTCGATCAAGTTTCTTGGTTCGTCGGGCTAGGTTAGTGATTCTCCTTAGACGTTTCCAACCCGGGAGATCAAGCAAGTTGTTGTCTTTCCCATATTTTGCAACGGTGACCGGTTCATCGACCGCAATGTTGGCCAGAGGTTCATATGTGCGTTCCATATTCTCCCATTCAATCCAGAGGTTATACTTGGAACCTTTGTATTGAGGATGCTTGTTATCCAGTGGACCTTGGTGTCCTAGGATGCGGCGAAACGACCAGAGTTTGCCGTCTTCTTGTGTTGAATCACGATGTATGTAATTCATGACGTCATTGTATGCAATGATATCATCGAGTTCGTCATCGGAGTGTTTGCACTTGAACTTGATGAAGTCTTTATTGCGTTCAAGACTGTCTTCAACATCGACGATGGTAAGACGCTTCCGAGTGCCATCGGGATTGGTTACAAGGAAGGAACGTCCTTGTAGATCGGCAATCGGAATCGTAGGAATGGTAATAGGTTTACCGTCATCGTCAAATTGTGCGTTACCTTCTTCGTCGGTAACAACTACCTGTGATGGGTCTGCGGAAGGAGTAGCTGGGTTGGTGTGTGGAGTTGTGATGTCACTAACATCAAAGTATGCTAATTCCGGTGGGTCAAAATCATCTTCAGTAAGGAGAACGCCGTCGGATGTCTTGCTGAAGATGTGTGTCATAGGAGGACCATCAAGACTCTCCCCATAGTTGTTAGGGAGTGGAGAAGGTGACCAGCTAGGGCTGTCATCGACCTTCTGATAAAGAAAGCTCGGTAACGAGGGGTGGGAGGGTGGTCGAAGAATTGGTTGAGTGCCAGATGCGTGTGGCGTGGTATCTGGTTGTTTGTCGGCTGCAGATGGAACGGTGTCATCGGCGGTGTCAGAATCAGCAGGTGAACCGTTAGGGGAAACTGAGCTGTTTGGTTTGGTAGACTCGTCAATGAGTTTATTCTGATTGGTATGCTCCCCATGTTTGAAAGCTGGAGCTTCTCCAGTGGCGTATATACGGGGTAAGGAATCCTTTGCGTTACGCCATTTGATGAAACCATCATCAGTAAATAGGCCCGCGCGTTTGTTACGTGACTCAGGTGTAAGAGCAGATCGAACACCGGACCGGTCTAGTAACTTGTTGGTAACTGGATCCCAGATGCGAAAGCAGAGTCCATTGCCAACATGTTCGGCGATGCCGACGAAATGACCTAGGCGTTCTGTAGATTTGGTACCGAAAGGAGAGTCATTGGTCTTGAAATACACAGGTTCAAACCAGAAGAAACTGGTGTATGCGCTGATGTCGCCAAGTGTACCCGTGGCAATGAAGATCAGCTGTTTATCGGACAGCGTAGGGTCAGAGACAACATTGAGGAGATCCGCGACGTATGTCATGCACAGTAACCACATGTGTGGTGGTGTGCCGGTACGATCCATGACGCGATTGACAATGCGTTTGAACGTTTGGTATCGTCATTCGAATTGATTCTGGTGTTGATGGTACGGTTCACTTTGCCAGAGTCCAATTCATAACATTTTTAGGTAATCCATGACTTTCTTACTTGATTGATAGTTACCGTGGTCGCAAAGGAGGCGGATGGGCCTGCCCCATTTTTGAACAAAGTTCTGAAAGCAGGATAGAAAATCGCCGGTGGTACGCATTTCTTCAACATGTATAATATGTGATTTGCGGCCAAAGAAGATCTGAGCAATCTTGGATCCACCATCAATTGCTGGGACATCTGAATAGACTGCATCGGACATAACATCGTCATTGAAGGGGCGAACGTTCATGGCCGGTTGAGGGGAATGAAACCGTTTGAAAATGTTACCATCAGGGCTAACCGCTAACGAACCGTATTGGGTTGAGTTTTCAAAAGTAGCTTTGATGCGATCGGTGGAAACCCAACAAAAGAAAGGTTTCAGGGATAAGTAGTCATGTTCGTTGGGGTATCTTTTGCGGGGCGTAGCTGCAATGCGTGTAGTGTCACTGGCTGTACAATCTGTCGGAAACGCAGTGACTGTTCCAGAGACTGCGGTTGGCGCGCAGCATGCGAGACGTTCTTGATGAGCGTAGTCGGTGGAAGTAAGCCAAAAGGAGCGATCGTTGTTCTTATGATCATCAATCGGAAGAAAGGGAGATCGGGTGGAATGGCTGGAATACGAGCTGAGGGATGTGACCGTGGAGGACCCGGGAGAAACAGAGATATCGAATCCTTCAAGGCAGCGTGGGTTCCCATATTCGTCGTAATCGGCATAAGGGAGTTGCTGTGGTTGGGGAGGATATTTCTGGAGAAATTGTTCATCCTTCGCACTGATCGTGGTATCGAGAACAGATGGGTCCCAATGTTTATCGGACGTCATGATAACATGTGGTAGCGTGTCAAATTCGACAGTCGTATACTTTCGCATCGCAAGATATATATACATGCATACAAATATATATGGTCAACGACTAATACATGTATGGAAATAATCAGCGAGTAATCTCAGCACTACGCAACAGCAGTTGCAACGTATTCATCTCAATAAAAGAGATATCTTGCATTTCGGCAAGATTTCACTTTATCTCATACTTTTAACATTCAACTGATTTATATCCCAAAATTCACACTAGTTGCTACCAACTACTTGTAATCTACATACTAAGGTCTGTCTCGCTGCAATCTGAATAAGTCACAGCAAGAGGAGATCTGGCGTTTCCCTAGTCTCGCCTGTAGTCCGATTATCCGTTGCCGAAAGTATCCAACCACAATTGTCACGCGTAGAGTACAATCGTTCGTCTACTAACACACTAACACAGCGTTGCTGTTCGTCAGAAGCCCTTGAATCAGACTCTCAACGAATCGGATTCAGAAGGAAAATAATACCAGCATGCCCACCCCCACCGCTCCTACCAAGCCCACTGCGGGCCGCTCCTCTGCTTCTTCCCCCAAGAAACGGCTCCAATCTACACCCTCTCTATCTTCTTCCTCTGCCCGCTCCTCTGCATCTGGCTCTCGTTACCCCAAGCGCGCCCATCTGAAGAAGTCCTCCACCCCTACCCTAGCTCCTACTCAGGCCACTCCTTCTCCTTCCTCTCTTCGCCCCCGGAAGGATGCATCTATGTCTGCTGGTTCCTCTTCCTTGGCCAGCCAATCCTCTGTTACCTCCATGTCTGTCTCTTCCTCTGATTCCTCTGTGGCCTCCTCTACTCAGTCTTCTAAGAAGCCTGCTCCTCGTCAGGATTCTAAGAAGCCAGCCCTTAAGTCCCCCCCCTTCAGCCTCCCGCTCTCAAGCAGCTTGTCCTTACTCCCCCAGCTCTTCAGCAGCCAGCCCCATCTGCCGCGCGTCCCGCCCCTGCTCCAGCTCTTAAACAGTCTCTCCTCCCGCAGTCCCCTTCCTTGACCCCTTCCCCCAGCTTGGATCGTCAAGCACTTCGTCAACAGGCTCTGGCCGCTGCCAATCAGGCCCACTCTGCTTCCTTCCTGTGGCGTTTTTATGGTGATGGCCGTTTCCCTACCCCATCTTTCATCCACCGTCTCCGGAAGTCTCCAGCGCAGACCCGGGTTTGGAACGCCTCTCCCAGTCCTACCCACTTCTTCAGCAAGAAGGATGGCCGTGACAAGAAATCCATTCATGATGTGTGCCGTCTCTCCGTCGCCCCGGTTTATGCCCTGGTCAATCCCGCTGATTCCGACTGGAGGACTGCTACTGTGGAGTCTCTGGTCTCCCTGGCTTCGGCTTGCTTCCAAGGCTCTGCTGCGTGGACCAAATCCCCTCCCGGCCAAGCCCTTCGGAAATGTCTCATTGGTCTTGCAAAAATGTCTCCCGAATGCTTTGATGCCCTGTACTGTGAAGGCAACCTTCTGCCTAGCACTGAAGGGCTGGTGTGGCTGTCTGCCAACCGGGTTCTCGGCTCTCATTGGTTTTTCAAGACTAAGCCCCCTGCCCCTGCTCCGTCAGCTGCCTCTGCCTCTTCCAGCCCGGCGCCGGGTTCTCGGTCTGTCTCCTTTTTTCCTTCTGTTGGAGCTGCTTCTGTCCTTTCTTCTTCTGTCGGCCACTTTCTTCAACGGCGTGGTGTTTGCTCCAGTGATTCCAGGGCTCCGGTTGATGTCACTGAAGGTACCAAGTGCTCCTACAGCTCCTACTTCACTCTGTCTCTCCCTCGGCTGATGTCACCCCGCCCTAGTGATTTGTACGACGAAATGCTGGAGTCCCTGACTGATGCACTCAGCTTGCTCTGGTCGGCGGATCGGAAGCTGGTCCTCTATGTCTTCCCCTCCCGCGCCAGCATTAACCCCAAGGCTAAGCCCGTTCCCAAACTCTGGTCTACCCTGCCTGACAGGCGCACTCTTGAGCTCTACGTTGCTTCCCTATGGCTCCGGGTTCGCGCAGCACCCCACCTTCGGTTCTATATCGGACACAGTGTCCCAGTGGATGCTCTCTTGTCTGACACTCTCCTTCAGCGCCTCCAGGACCTTGAAATGGACTTCAAGTACGATCATATTCAAGCCTCCACTACTGTCACCTGTGGTTTCCTGCTCGGTTCCTATATGCAGAGTTTTGATCTTAATCATTACAATGCACTGCTCCAGACCCATCCTCGGTTTCAAGCCTTCCCTATCGCTGTCATCCGGAAGAACATTTGGCTCGACAATTCACGAACCCCTGACCCCTCTCCTGTCCCAGCCGCTCACATCTTGTGTGATTCTACCAAGCATTCTCAGACTGTCAAGCTACTGAAGGCTCAGTTCAATCGCTGCTCTGCGTCTGATATAGCCTCCCTTCCTGATGGTAAATTCTCCAAGTTCATTGAGACTGCTACCAATCCCTCTGACCGATGCCTTTCCCCTTCCAAGCTGAAGACCCTTTGTCAAGCTAAGCACCGGCAAGCCAAGTTCATCCAGACCCATGAAACTGCTTCTGTTCTCGGTGTGGTTGACCTGGATCTTCCTGTCGATTTGGGTCAGGGCCTGGGCGCTACCACTTTGCGCCGTGTTCTTCTGGGAATTAGTACTAGGGACAACTGGTCCTGGCCACTGTTTCTCTCTGTTGACACCAGCTCCTACCGTGGTGAAATCCTGGCCCTGTACAACACTACTACCTCAGCTGAAGCCCAAGCCATGCTGTCCTTTCTTCCTATCTTCCTGGAGGCCCGGTATGGCTCTTGTGTTCGCCAATGGTTCTCTACTGAGTGTCTCACTGAGTTGGAGGACTTTCATTGGGATCCCACTGAAGGACGGGTTGTTGAAAATGCCCCTGCACCGGACCAGGAACCGGAGGATGCTTTGCCCTTCTTTGGTCGTGGTGACGTCTGTGATTGGGAACTCGTGGATGACGACCTGTCCATCGACTCCACTTCCAACGCTGTTACTTTTGACCTGGATATGCACTTCTCTTCTCAGATACGTGAGCACAGCGCTGGGTGTGGCTTTGATGATGGCCAGTCCATGTCTACTCTTGCAACCGGCACTTAAACATCACTTCTGTTCTGGGTGCACCTCCGGCTGCTGCCCCTCTTGAAGGCGTTGCCTTGGCTGACATTGTGTCCCCCGCTAGCACACTCCCCACCTCCCTCAACTCTCCTCTCCGCTCTGGTCCAAGTGTTTCACCCGGATATGCACCCAGGGTTCCTCCCAGCACTGCACCTGGCGCCAACCCCAGTGCTTCCTCCTGCCATGCATTTGGCTTGCTTTCCAGTGCTTCACCTAGGGTTGCCTTCAGTGTTCCACCTAGTGCTGCATCCATTGGTGCTCGCAGTGTTTCCCCCTGATATGCACCCAGTTTTCCTCCCGGCACTGCACCAGGCGCCACTCCCAGTGTTTCCTCCTGCCACGCATTTGGCTTGCTTTCCAGTGCTTCCCCCAGGATTGCCTCCAGTGCTCCACCTAGCGCTGCATCAACTGGTGCCCCCCGTGTTTCACCCTGCTCTGCCCACAGTGTTCCTCCCAGCAATGCACCAGGCGCCACCCCCAGTGCTTCCTCCTGCCATGCATCTGGCTTGCTTTCCAGTGCTTTCCCCAGGACTGCCTACCGTGCTCCACCTAGTGCTGCATCAACTGGTGCTCCCAGTGTTTCACCGTGCTCTGCCGCCAGTGTTCCTCCCAGCAATGCACCAGGCGCCACTCCCGGTGCTTCCTCCAGCAATACCTTTGGTTTGCTTTCCAGTGCTTCACCTAGGGTTGCCTACAGTGCTCCACCTAGCGCTGCATCACCTGGTGCTCGCAGTTTTTCCCCTTGATATGCCCACAGTGTTCCTCCCAGCACTGCACCCGGCGCAACTCCCAGTGCTTTCTTCGGCAATGCCTTTGGTTTGCTTTCCAGTGCTTCCCCCCCGTTTGCCTCCCGTGCTCCACCTAGTGCTGCATCCACTGGTGCTCCCAGTGTTTCACCCTGATATGCACCCAGTGTGCCTCCCAGCGCTGCACCAGGCGCCACTCCCAGTGCTTCCTCCTGCCATGCATTTGGCTTGCTTTCCAGTGCTTCACCTAGGGTTGCCTTCAGTGTTCCACCTAGTGCTGCATCACCTGGTGCTCCCAGTGTTTCACCCTGATACGCACCCAGTGTTCCTCCCAGCACTGCACCAGGCGCAACTCCCAGTGCTTCCTCCAGCAATGCCTTTGGTTTGCTTTCCAGTGCTTCCCCTAGGATTGCCTCCAGTGCTCCACCTAGTGCTATACCAACTGGTGCTCCAAGTGTTTCACCCTGATATGCACCCAGTTTTCCTCCCAGCACTACACCAGGCACCACCCCCAGTGTTTCCTCCTGCCACGCATTTGGCTTGCTTTCCAGTGCTTCCCCCAGGACTGCCTCCAGTGCTCCACCTAGTGCTGCATCACCTGGTGCTCGTAGTGTTTCCCCCTGATATGCACCCAGTGTTCCTCCCAGCACTGCACCAGGCGCAACTCCCAGGGTTTCCTCCTGCTATGCATTTGGCTTGCTTTCCAGTGCTTCCCCCAGGATTGCCTCCAGTGCTCCAACTAGCGCTGCATCATCTGGTGCTCCCAGTGTTTCACCCTGCTCTGCCCACAGTGTTCCTCCCAGAACTGCACCAGGCGCAACTCCCAGTGCTTCCTCCTGCCACGCATTTGGCTTGCTTTCCAGTGCTTCCCCCAGGATTGCCTCCAGTGCTCCACCTAGCGCTGCATCAACTGGTCCCCCCCGTGTTTCACCCTGCTCTGCCCACAGTGTTCCTCCCAGCACTGCACCAGGCGCCACCCCCAGTGCTTCCTCCTGCCATGCATCTGGCTTGCTTTCCAGTGCTTTCCGCAGGACTGCCTACCGTGCTCCACT